>JAXQGS010000698.1:0-15419 GCA_037040325.1 Mucor sp. M7501 | reverse complement strand
TATATTAGGCTATTTACTAGTATTTGAACCCCCGCCTAACAAAAAAACAGAGGGAAACCCTCGCATTTTTTTTCTAGAATTTTTGTGTGTGTCGAGCCCATTCTAGTGGTCTGATTGGCTGAAAGACTGGACAGCAAGTGAGATAGATGATTGTAAATAGTGCAATAAAATTAGGCTTTATAACGATTCTAGAACTTTAAAAGTAGTATGTTCCTATACCCGATTTTTGCAGTGATTATGCCGGTGCTAAGGTCTTTATAAAAGCTTTTAATTATTACAAGTGATGACAAATTATAGATGGGTAGATAGAGGGATAAGAAATGATGTAGCGAGGGCGGCTTGATATATATTTCTTTACTTTTGTATGTACCATAATATTGTTATGTCAAAATACAATGCGAAATTAAATCTGTCAAAGAATTACACTTTTTTTTATTGAAAATGCATCCTTTGAATGCATTTATATACTTCTTAATTATGCTATCATGGTCTACCACACGATAATGAATTATAACACAAATGGCTTTACTATTTACCAAACAAGAAGTGAAATGTAAATCATGACCGGCATGATTTACCCAGAGAATCTAAGCATAGATCGACCGCTGTATTGCGCACGATCATTTAATATAAAATATTGCAGATTATGTACTGCTGTATGTTGTGAAGAAGGCGGTAATCCGAAGTAACGGGGTATACAAGACAAATTAACAAATAGATATCTAATTAGGCTCTTTATTGGGTCACTCAGAACTTGAGCAAGTGGTATTCGCATCACATTTTACCTATTATTCACATGCCACATGATTGCAAACAATCGCGCCATTACAAAAAGCACTGTTTTACCGTACGTTTATCCAGCTTTGTCCAGCAAAATACTAACAGGGCTTAAAGCAAGTCTATCTTTAAGATATCTAGACAAAGATTAGATATATGAGTTAGGATTGTTTGCATAACATTGAATGCGCGTATGTTATGATAGAATGCTACCTGTCAATTTTATATGTATCTTGACAACATATGCAGCATAAACATATTTTTTACTTGCCATAAATTGTGAATAATGTATTATACTAGAGGCTTTGTACTCTGCCCCTCAAATTTGATGTTAAAGTGCATTTAAAATCATATGGTTTGGGAATATGCTTTCCATTGATCCCACTAATCTTCATGTGTATCACGATTAAACCAAGGAAAGAGATGGAGCGATTACCTAAGCAACGAAAACACATCATATGATGCTTTTTCGTTGTCTTTCAACAGTGAACTAGTAGCGCACTATAATTTCTCAAACTTGCATCGAATCAATATATTTAGGGCAACCCTAGTAAATACAAAAAAAAAGTTACATCTGAAAGCTTTCCACATACAGCCATACTAACAAGTTTTTATCCGTTATTGTGAAAATCCAAATGTCTAGCTAGATTAATCTCCACAAAAATAGGATGGCCCATTTATAAAGTGTCGCACCAAAATTTAAAGTGTAATAACTATGTAATATGGCTCCGGATTACAGGTACCACAGCACCCTTTCCTCAAAATATAGGCTATTCCCTTGATTCAATATGGGGTAGTACTGAGGCCTGTCATACATTCCTTGTTTATAGTTTGCGGGAGAAAATTACAGATTGGTAATTCATGAAAGAAGAAATGGGAAAAAGGATGTCAATTACTAGTAAAAGCTGTTTATGGTCATTTATTCCGAAATATACTAAATTCCCATCAACTTGAGTGTGTACACAGAAGGGTCAGAATAAATATGAAGGAGGCCTTTGAACTTTAAAGAAGCATCTTGCATGATTTTCTATTTGCATCAATCCGAGATACTTGAGATATATCGCTTTTACCAGGTAAACGCAAAGATATTTCGACGATATATCCGTGGAAAAGGATTGTGAAGTTTTTCATAATTGCTCCATCTCTCCACTTAACCTCCCATAACCTGACGACTGAATGACAAGAGCCCAAATACATGCAACCTGAGAATTCAAGATATGAATGCATCGTGTTGTGCTGCCATGGGAAAAAGTAGGAAGTTCTTTAAATCTCTCCTTATAGACATCATAGCTAAGCAATTTATTTCGGGTAAAGACAACTAGCCAACAGCACAAAGATCTTGCTAAAAAAAAAAAAAAAAAAAAAAAAACTTCTAAAAGTATATGAATACGTAAATAAATTTAAAATCTGCACATAACAATTATACGAGGAGAAGCAATTATGTCAAGTGAGATAAACGAGCCAATTTTCGATAATGAAATAATTTGCTATGGTAGCTACACTGCTGGTGGCATGGCAATTTGCCAGGGCTATTCACGTTTTTTGAGGAAATTCCTTCTTGGAATAAGAGCGCGCAAAGCTGAATGTTCAATTGTCTAGGAGATGCCGAAACTTCCTGTAGTTAAATCTCTTATTGCGTATCAATATTTGCAATATAAATTAGTCTCTACATTTATATGTGTTCAATGTACATACCCAACAGATACTGTCAACACTTCATTAGGCAAGTGATTGGGATGCTATATAGAAGTACGCACTGATTGCTGTTGTCTGTTCACATGTTTATTCATAGACTCGCTTTCTATACGTTATTACGATCAATTTCCAAGTGATCCATCCCAGCGTGAACTATGTTAATCTAAGCTACAAACGCATTTGATTCTAATAAAACGAGCATACAAGCTAGAATATAAGTCCTTTCAAGTAGTACTCCCTAAAGAAACGTATGCTTGATTTGACAGATCCAACTGATTACCTCAGCAACAAATCAGCCGAACCCTCCATTCAGTGTCTTCATCTCCATATACAGAGAATCAATGGATTTCAGTGTTTTATCCCTTTTCTACATGTTGTCATTTACAAAATTATATCCCACTTTCAGCTCCCTGTGAACTCTGATTAATGCGGGATAAACTGCTTTATAATTTGGGAACTTTATTACTCTTCTTATACCAAATTAACGGGAAACGCCTTTTTGCTTTTCAAAGCCTATGGCAAAACTATTGTTGATTTTCAAATTTAGGTCTGAGCAAGCTGCGAATAGTAAGATCATGGTAAATGCTATCAATATAGTGATATTACGTAGAATTGGGCTTTGTTTGCAATAGGCAGATCAGCATGTCTTGAATTCGGCACATAGCTTGCAGTGTAGTGTAACTCCAAGACAGGCTTTCTTTTCTCAGTGGTATCGACGTAAGGTCCTTCTCCTTGGATACGCCTAAATAAGACATATTAGTGCGACATGCTCTGGTGCCACCTTAAGTAGTTCCCTCGCTGTATGGTTTGTCAGGGTGCATGATTGTGGCACAAGAGTAATGTAATTCCGTTAGTTTCGTGTGATCCATGTCTGCGGAAAATATCTGACAAATTCACTGTTTATGGAATACATGATGTCTTTACAGGTGCCAGTGAATGCCGGGAAGACCTAGTAACTTTTTCCCAAACTTTATGGACAAAGGAGATGCCACAGGAGTATAAAAAGATTGCGAATTATCTAGTTCCATCCCCCCTTCATTCCTGTATCAAACTAAAAATGCAATTACCGTCTCTTTCTACTGTTGCCCTCTCTGTACTGGTGGCTGCCAACGCTGCTACTTTGGCCCAGGCCAAGGTCAAGGTTCTATCTTGGGACGATGCTTACAAAAAGGCCGATGCTTTGGTTGGTCAAATGAGCTTGGAGCAGAAAGTCAATATTACAACTGGCGAGGGCTGGATGGTTTGTGATTCTCGACAGTATAAAGTATATTCCTTGCATTAATCTTCCTTGACGTGTGTAGGTTGGCCGCTGCGTAGGTACTACCTATGCTATTACCAATCCTGACTTCCCTTCTTTGTGTCTTGAAGATGCTCCCTTGGGTAAGCGCTTGTTGCAGATACTCAAAATGACATACTAACGTCTTTTATATACAGGCATGCGTTTCGCATCAAATGTTACCAGTGGTGTATCCGGAGTCAATGCTGCCGCCTCTTTTGACAAGGAAGCAATTCTAGCTCGTGGACACTACATGGGAAAGGAGTTTTACGGAAAGGGTGTTCATGTTCAATTAGGTCCTGCTATGAATTTCATGAGGTACATAAAAGTCAAGCACACAATGCTTTCACCAATCTTCTCACACAAATTCTCAACTTTACAGAAGCGCTGAAGGAGGTCGTGGTTGGGGTAAGTCTCTGGCTCCTTGAAATATCGCACATGCATTAATAGGCTTTCAATCTTGTAGAATCTGGTGGTGAGGATCCTTATCTCCAGGGTGTTACTGCAGCTGAAACCATCAAGGGTATCCAAGAGGAAGGTGTCATTGCCACTGCAAAGCATTACATCTTGAACGATCAAGAGCTCAACAGAAAGACTGGTTCATCCGACGCAGATGAAAGAACTCTCCATGAAGTTTACCTCTGGCCCTTTGCTCGCTCCGTGGAGGCTGGTGTTGGCTCCATCATGTGCAGTTACAACAGATTGAACGGCACTTTTGCTTGTGAAGACGACTACACCATGAACACTGTATTGAAGGGTGAGCTTGGATTCAGGGGTTTCGTTCAATCAGATTGGGCTGCCACCATGTCAACTGTTCCTTCTGCCAATGCTGGTCTTGATATGACTATGCCTGGTGATATCACTTTTGAATCTGGGGATTCTTACTTTGGTCCCAACTTGACCAAAGCTGTCAACAACCATGAGGTCAAGGAAGAACGTGTTACTGACATGGCTACGCGTATTGTCGCTGCTTGGTACAAGATGGGTCAAGACAAGGGGTAATATTAAGCTTTATGCTGTATCTGTACTGTAACTAACAGAAATTGTGCAGATTCCCCAAGACTAGTATCAATGCATTCCGCAGAGATCAAGAAGATTATGTCAATGTGCAAGCTGACCACAAGAAGCTTGTTCGTGAAATGGGTGCTGCTTCCAATGTCCTTCTCAAGAACTCTGGCGTTCTTCCTCTCGACACCAAGAAGGTCAAATCTATTGCCTTGATTGGTAGTGACATCAAGAACGGTGCTTCGTAAGTTGGTCATTATGGAATTTCCTACTGCCGTACTCATCAAATACCTATAGAGCTGTCAATGATGTCAAGACTTGCGCTGATCACGGTTGTTCTGATGGACATCTCGCTCAAGGCTGGGTAAGTGATAATACTAGAATTCGGCAACGAACAGTGCCTCTAATCTATTGGAATTTACTAGGGATCCGGTACTGCTGATTTCCCCTACTTGATCGATCCTCTCACTGGCCTCACCAATGCTCTTGGTAAGAGTGTCAAGATTCAATCTTCTACTGATGACTGGGACCTCAAGAAGGCAGCCGAAGCTGCAAAGGGTGCTGATGTCGCTTTTGTCTTTTCCACTGCAAACGCTGGTGAGGAATATATCGTCGTCGACGGTAATATCGGTGACAGAAACAATCTCTCATTATGGAACAATGGTGACAACTTGGTAAGTTTGACATGTCTTTTAGAAACAGCAAGTCGATACTAACGTATTTCGCATTAGATCAAAGCTGTTGCAGATGCTCATGATAACGTAGTGGTTGTTTTACATACCGTCGGTAGTGTACTGATGCCTTGGATCAACCACCCCAATATCAAGGCTGTTATGGTTCCCGGTCTCGCCGGTCAAGAATCTGGTAACTCGCTTGCCGATGTAATCACAGGCAAAGTCAATCCTTCTGGTCGCCTGCCATACACCATCGCCAAGGAGAACGATGACTACAACGTACATCCTGACCCTGCTGACCATGTTTTGTATTCAGAAAAGTTGTTGGTCGGATACAAGTGGTTCGATCATGCCAAGATTGAGCCCCTCTTCCCCTTCGGTCATGGTTTGTCTTACACCAAGTTTGACTACAGTGGATTGAAGGTCAAGGCCAAGAAGAAGAAGGACTCTGTCAGTGTCACTGCTTCTCTCTCTGTCAAGAACTCTGGAAAGCTTGACGGTGCTGAAGTTGTCCAAGCCTACATTTCATTCCCTGAGAGTGCTGGAGAGCCACCCAAGCTTCTCCGTGGTTTCGAAAAGGTACAGTAGCAGTGCACATGCAACATGACACGCTTATATTGACATCTTTATATTAGAAAATGATCAAGGCTGGCAAGAAGACCAAGTTTGATTTCGAATTCACCAAGACTGAGCTCAGCATCTGGGATACTGCTGCTGCTAAATGGGTAGTTCCTTCTGGCAAGTTTACTGTTCACATTGGCGCCTCTTCCCGCGATATCAGACAATCTGCCAGCTTCACCCTCTAAGCGCTATAGCCCCATACCTCTACAGAACAAGAAAAAACTCCAACTTTAACCACTTTTTAACTATACATCTCTTATGATCTAAATTATTCCAATAAAATACTACTTTTAATCTATACAATAGCCCCAGATGCACTCTCACCAGTGGAAACTTGCTTCTACAAAAATTCGCAACACAAGATGATCGAAACGATCGCACCGTACTACACAACATGGCGAATATTTTCGCCGAGATTTGTTTGCTTATTCTCCGTAGACATCTCACACGCCTTCCGAATAAAGGCATCAAAGCGGGAAACTTTATAAATGTGGGGAAATCCCTTAAATGACGGATAAGTATACAACTTTTTTTCTCAAGGGTTTGTTTACTCTATTGAGATGCACTGCATGCTGTTTTCTGTGTCTTTGTAAGCAATTGCTAATGAGCTTACCGTTGATCGAAAACAGACATTTGTGCGCAAGATTTCAATTGAATAAAGCGGTATTAGCTGTATAGATTTTATCGACCCTGAGAATTCACAGTTTTTTAGACTTTATTAAGGAGAAATTGCCCGAGTATGTGGTACGAATGATCCAAATAGTGAGCGTAACATTACGCTTCATATACAGAGTTGATGATGGTAACTCGATATCTGGAGCCTGGTACGGCCTCTATTCTAGCATAATGTTGATTTTTGGCTAGTATGGTGTTGCAATCATATTCTCCAACATGTGTGATACTCATACAAACTTCTGCCTGCCTATTTTGATCTGACTCGTGCGATCAGTGCTATGTTTGCTAGACAACTTTAGTTACAAATTCACCTTAGATTGTAAATGGCAACATAGTTCCTACGCAGATTAAATATAAATCTTAACGAATACCTATCAAAGTGAGATTTGCTAGCGTTGATCTCCTGCCATTTCAGTTTAACCGAAACCAAGGGTAATATCGTGGGATTTCAGTTGAAAAGCCTGTGAATTGAAGCAACCTTTTCCTTGTTCACAATCAACTGACTAAATGCAGAGGTTTCTTCCCTGAAATTCCCAGATTACTGTAAACTACACTTGGTAAACCAATGGATAGCTCTGTATGTTGCATTTCGGCAAGTGTAACGCACCATCTGCTCAAATGAGTAGTATTGAAATCCTGTTGTTGTTTTGCCATCTAACTATTTTCTGTCAGTTGCATATAATCAGATGATGAAACTCTTAATAATGTCTTATTTCTTCAGCATGAGTATCTCTAATGTGCACCTTGCAAATGTCAATAAGCCATGAAGCATGTAAGAAGTGTAAACACAAACAAAGCAACAAAAACCAATACTCTTCTATCTAATCTTGATACATTATAGCCATTCGACGCTTTGCCCTCTACTGGAAACGCTGAATACCAATGATATCATGCATGCTTTCTTGTTCCGGTGTGAAATGGAGACTCGAGATACCTTCTGTTGAACATACTACAGGGTTTATTCAGTCAGTTGAGTAAGCTTTTACTAAGGCACAAAAGCTCTCATATAGCTGCTACAAGTCATTAGTCAGAAAAGTGTGATTACATAATACCAGCATTATACAGACCCCCACACAACCCCATCCCTTCTTGATTCAGTCTATCACAGGTTGCACATATTCATCTTTGGGAGATCATCTTTGGCAACCCATGTAACCTATCCGATTAAAATTCTCCGAGAAGAGAGCAACAGCAGCTCGTTTACCCTATCCAAGAGGTTCATCGATAAGTATAGCGCACTAATTACACAATGCCTCGTTTACGGCAGATTAGGATGCCATTGCAACAAGAAACTGGGATCTTTATATTTGCAGAATTCAAGCAAATCCAGCTTTTGGGGTACATTGTGCGCTTTCGAGTTCTCTGTACTAGCCCAGTAGAATAGCACATTATACCTCACATTCTGAGAGTCTCTATAGCACTTGTTTATACATGCCAGCCTCTCTCGCAATCAAAGCATACATCAACCTTCTATATCTCTATATTCATGCCATTTCAACTTCTTGGAGACACAAAACTCAAATTAGGATTCATGTTGTACGAACATCTGGTAATTTCCCCAGCAAATACCACCCTTATTAAACTAGACTAGTTTCAGTCGTATTATACAGCACTGAATATGACAAGACATCAGTTTGTGTATCTCACTAGCGTGTGGGCAAGGAAGTATAAATACGTTTGAAAAATGGATAGATCTCTTTTTTTTCCGTATCAGTAAAATACTACAATGCATGTGCAAACACTTTCCAACTCTGCATTAACATTGCTATTGGCATTCAACGCTGCCGCAACTTTGGTAGACGCCAAGATAAATGTACTTTCTTGGGAGGACGCTTACGAGAAGGCTGGCTCTCTTGTCTCTCAGATGAGTACATCGCAAAAGGTCGACATCGCCACCGGTGTGCAATGGGTTAGTGACGGATCTACGTAACATTTGACTATTTGACTTATATGTATATGTATATAGCAAAGAGGCCTGTGTATGGGCAACACTTACGGAACAGAGGAGCCCTACTTTCCTTCACTGTGTCTGCAAGACGCTCCCTTAGGCATCCGTCATGCGGCAAATGTGACCTCAGGTGTAGCCGGTATTAATGCTGCTGCTTCTTGGGACAAGAAGGTACAGTAAAGTTGCATCGTAACATTGACGAGTAAGTTGTCCTGAATCATACTTGTAGGCTATCTATGAGCGAGGTGCTTACATGGGAAAGGAGTTTCGTGGCAAAGGTGCACATGTCCAATTGGGTCCTGGAATGAACTTTATGAGGTGAGTGATGATTGGACTGAGATGCTTTATACACTTGTGCTTACATACGCTGTGAATAGATCGCCAGAGGGCGGCAGAGGCTGGGAGAGTAAGTTGTCTATACTAGCTTGTCAAGTGAGCGACTTCAGTGTCTAACAATCCACATAGGTGCTGGTGAAGATCCTTATCTTCAAGGTGTTACCTCTGCTGAAACTATCAAGGGTATCCAAGATGAAGGTGTCATCGCAACTGCCAAGCATTACCTCTTGAACGACCAAGAATTGAACAGAACCACTAGTTCCTCAGACGTAGATCAAAGAACGTTGCATGAAGTCTACCTCTGGCCCTTTGCTCGCTCTGTTGAGGCTGGTGTTGGCTCAGTCATGTGTTCCTACAACTTGGTCAATGGTACCTATGCTTGTGAAGACGATTATCTTATGAATACCGTCCTGAAGGGTGAACTTGGATTCAAGGGCTTTGTTCAATCTGACTGGCAAGCAACTCATTCTACCGCAAAGTCAGTCAACGCTGGTCTTGATATGACCATGCCTGGCGACATTGTCTTTTTCTCAAACAGTTCTTACTTTGGAAAGAATCTGACTGATGCCATTGAAAGAAAAGAGGTTCCTGAAGAGAGAGCCACTGACATGGCCACTCGTATCGTTGCTGCTTGGTACAAAATGGGTCAAGATAAAGGGTAACTTGAGCAAGAGAAAGGATGGTATTATGGCTGTAATCATTGACATTCAACCTGTATTTGTAGATTCCCCAATTTGACTCTTTCATCCTTCCACATGGAAGAAGCCCCATTTGTCGATGTCCAAGCTAACCACAAAGAGCTGGTTCGTGAGATGGGTGCTGCCTCTACTGTTCTCCTCAAGAACGCTGATAATGCTCTTCCTATTGATCCCAAGAAGGTCAAGAAGATTGCCATCATTGGCTCTGACGCTGGACCTGATCCAAATGGTCTTAATGCCTGCTCTAGCCACGGCTGTAGTAATGGTACATTGGCTCAAGGCTGGGGCTCTGGTACATCTGATTTCCCTTACTTGATTGATCCTCTCGCTGGTCTCACTACCGCCTTTGGAAAAGGTGTAGAAATCAAGTCTACATTGGATGACTGGAATCTTGAAAAGGCTGTAGAGGTGGCCAAGGATGCTGATTACGCATTGGTCTTTTCCAATGCTGACTCTGGCGAACAGCACATAACTGTTGACGGTAATGTTGGTGATAGAAATAATTTAACTTTGTGGCACAACGGTGATGCATTGGTAAGACTAACATGTGCAACAAACTATTGCAATGATTTACTAACCTTTATTCCATAGATCAAGGCAGTTGCGGACGTTCAGAGTAATACGATTGTGATCGTCCACGCTGTCGGTGCTGTGATCATGTCTGAATGGATCAACCATCCTAATGTCAAGGCTGTTGTGTGGCCCGGTCTCCCAGGCCAAGAAACTGGCAACTCTCTTTCTGATATCATCACCGGCAAAGTCAACCCATCTGGCCGTCTTCCCTACACAATTGCCAAGCAAGCGTCTGATTACAATGCAAAGCCTGATCCCAGTGACGTTATTCAATACAGCGAAAAGTTGTTGGTCGGATACAAGTGGTTTGATCATGCCAAGATTGAGCCCTTGTTTCCCTTTGGCCATGGTTTATCCTACACCAAGTTTGATTACAGCAAGTTGAAGGTCAAGGCCAAGAAGAAGAAGGACACTGTTACTGTCACTGCTTCTGTGTCAGTCAAGAACTCTGGAAAGCTTGACGGTGCTGAAGTGGTCCAAGCTTACATTGAATTCCCTGAGAGTGCTGGTGAACCTCCCAAAAACTTGAGAGGCTTTGAAAAGGCAATGATCAAGGCTGGCAAGAAGACCACGTTTGATTTCGAATTCACCAAGACTGAGCTCAGTATCTGGGATGTTGGGGTGAACGATTGGGTTATTCCTTCTGGCAAGTTCACCCTCCATATTGGCGCTTCTTCCCGCGATATCAGACAATCTGCCAGCTTCACCCTTTAAGCACTATAGCCCCCATACCTCTACAGAACAACAAAAAAAACTCCAACTTTAACCACTTTTTAATTATACATATCTTATGATCCAAGTTATTCTAATAAAATATTGATTTGGTTTTGACTGATGACCGCTTGTTTTTTATATGTAACATAGCTAGTAGGCTGCTTCAACGCACCTTTACAGGCAATATTCAGTGGCAGAATTAAAAGCTACAGTGAAAAACTGCACACTGCAGACTGTAAGACAGGAAAAACATGAAACCACACACGAACCCAACTCAATACCACATTTAAATGAATCAGCCGAGCTTTTCGAATCTTTTAATACTATTTTTATCTTGATTGTGTTCACTTTTTGCAACTCTTTTCAAGTAGATGAGTTGTTTGTGTGAAGCTTTTTGGCCTTTTCCGGAAGAGTAAACTTTAAAACGAGGTCAGATAGTGTTTAGACGTCCTAGAAACTTGGTTTTTTTACCATTTGAAAGCCAAGATGCAGGAGTTTTTTGGCGCGAACATTTACGCATTCATCTTACGAACTGATGGAGCTACAATGTCTACAAGTGGTGTGTTTTGTCTGAAAACGCGTCAAAAGTACTTCAACTGTAAGTTGTACTGAGATTGAATTGCGGTGCTGTTAGTAGTACAGTGGCTGGTCTATGTGGCTCGTGCGAAACTCAAGTGATAGACCGCCTTTATTGGGACCATAAAATCAATTTCGTATGCGCCTCAAATGCCTCGGTTAGCAGTGGGATATTTCATTAAAACAATTATTACGCAATGATTTAGAAAATTTATCCAAAGAGCTGGGCAATGACCTTTTGCAGCGTAGATTTGGGGTCATAGATTGAATCAAGCAGTGAAATCATAGGTTATTAAATAGCTAGAGCAACGTTGATATTGATCTACAGAAAAACCAAGCGTACTATGCACGCTGTTATATGCTGGACTTTACACGCTTCATGATACATTAGAATTTGAAAGTATCGTCGTGCAAATGGTATGACGGTGTAGCCTTGTTTGTAGTCATCAGCATGAAGAATGCACTTGTGGCGCTTTTCACAAAAATATAGGCATCTTACACAGTTGAACATCACCACTGCCAGATCAATCGATTCAGGGCCTTCATTTGATTGATCTACCCCCCAAAATTGCATGAATGGGATTCAATGCCAGATCTTGCAGTAGCCGAACTTTTCATGTTTTTGGAGAGTATGCCATGAGCGACTATAAATGGGCTATTTTTAATTTAACATGTGAAGTTCATTTGGCAATAGCCAGCTCAGAAAGTCTCCTTTTTTCAGGCGCCAAAATGCTTTACATATAGCTGGCTGCATTCACTGAAACTCTTCCAATGTGAATGTACAAGACGGTCCTTCGTGCTTGAATAAACATTCAAAAATGATGCCATTCACTTCCACCATTGCTACATGATTCAGCATCAGTCCAAGAGAGGAAATGCACGCCTGGCACATACTTGATTTTGCTGTATACTAATCCACATCATAGCATGTTCTTTGAGAATCAGGGAACAGCATCTTTTACCTGTTTGAATACTAGCCAGACTAGAACGTTCCATTTTTTTTCGCCTCTCACTGAACAAACAAAGCATCCAATAGCATCTAGAATGTTTGTTTATCTGGCGTCGTGCGAATGGAAAAGTGGCTTCATCAGAATCGACATGATCTTTCAATCACTCTTTTTGCAGCTCAAGAAGATTACAAAAACAGGCAGCAAAAGGAGCAAGAATATACGTGTTGAACAATGTAATGATGTATGAGTGATGTCTTGTAAGAAGAGTTGCATCTATTAGTTACACAATGTGATTTTTTACGTCATGTCAACTTTTTGGATCTACAACAAACCATAAAGGAAAGGTGACTGTCGCGTTTCGCAACGAAGCTTCATGGTGACCTCATTTGGAGTTGCATAAACTGAGACTATAGAAGGCTTTGATATAAAAAGCCCAAAGAATTTGTCCACTAGACGGGCTGCTATTTTCTCTTTTGAATCTTTACATATTTTACACACACTTTTTAACACCATGAAAACCTCAAGATACATTGCTCTTCCTTTGGCTTATGCCGTCTGTCTCGTCATGCTTGCCAATGAAGCTCAAGCAAAGGGTAAGTCTTTTGATACGTGCTGGTTTCAATACATCATTTCGTCTAACATGCAAACCATGAATAGCTGCTACCACCCAAGTGGAGGACGTGACCAATTGGACCAAGGATCAGGTTCAAGCCTATCTCGACAAGTACCAGATCACCTATGACAAGAATGATGAGAATCTCTTGGACACTGTCAAGAACTATCGTGATGCCGCAGTGGCCAATGCAGGTATTTTTATCAGCGATAAGGCTGACAGTGTTACGCGTTTGGTGGAGGGACTCAAGATCAAGCTTGAGAAGCAATACAAGCTGTCTGCCAACAATGTCGATGCATTGTCAAATGATCTCTCCCATGAATTGAAGCAACTTGAACTGAGTGGCAGTTTAACACAAGACAAGGTAAAGCAAGCTTTGGACAGATATCAACACAAGGCTATCAAGCAAAAGTATGTTACTGCTGCTCAATGGAAGGACATCTCCAACGACATCCAAGGCTCTTTTGCTAACCCCACCTGGTACCAACGTATCTTTGGTGGCGGACCCTCTCACTCCAAGCTCTTTGCTGAAGATTCTTTCCACACATGGCTCACTACCAGCGTTACTCAACGTCTGCAACAAAACAAAGACTTGACCAAGGCCGAGATTGACTCTGTTGTTGACTCCTTAAAGAACGCTATCAGCACCACATCTTCCTCTGTGCAAGATCTCTCCAAGCTGGGCACCGCTGCCTGGTGGAAGCAATTCTCCAAGGATCTCGAGAAGTCTGCCAAGCTCAAGCAAAACCAAGCTGACGCTGTTGTGGACTCTTTAAAGGATGAAGTCAATGCCTACAAGATCTTTGCTATTGACTATGCTGGCGAAACTGCTCAACAAACACAAAACTACTTGTTGAATGCTGCACAATACCTCAAGGACGCTGGCTACGACATTTATCAAAAGGTGGTCCATCCCTTGCAAGCCAACCCTGAAAAGGATGCTAAAGTAAGTGGTGCTCTCTACACTGCCTCCAGTGCTGCTGCCTCCGCTACCAATGCTGCCGGTGCTTCTGCTTCCAGCCTCCATGCTGCCGCTACCGATGCCGCTGCTGCCGCCACTGACGCTGCTGCCTCCTCTGCCTCTGTCTTGCGCTCCCAAGCTAGTGAATCTGTTTACGATGCAAAGGATAACTTTGGTCGCTTCTGGCGTCAAAAGGAATTAGAGACCTACAAGAAGATTGGTTATACTGAAGCTCACATTGACTGGATTGAAAACTACCTCTCCAAGACCTTCCATGCCAAGACTGACTTTGCAAAGGACACAGTTCAAAATGCCCTCCGCACTATCCGCCAATACCTCGTTAATGCCAAGGTCCAGACAAATGCCCATATCGATAGTCAATTGAAGTCGCTCGAAGGCCATATTGAATCTTGGAGACGTACTATTGTTCGTGATGAATTGTAAATAGTGTATCATCATGACTTCGTCATCATTAAATCACACCCAAGACACTCACTCTTTTCTAATAATACTTGCCATTATTTATACATATTCGCCCTTGAATCTTATGAACTATTCAGCAAAATCAAGACATTATCATTCTCCCACTCTTCTCCCTCTCATATTATATTTTGCTTCTACAAAATAAAAAAAAATACATTCTTTAGTAGTTTAAAACTAGCCGACTTGATTTGCAACGCTGGGCGTCGCCCTGCAGGTTTACTTGTATGAAACGAGCTGTAATCCACCTCCCGAACTTACAGTGAAAAAGTCGACCTTCGTTCTAATGAGGTGGTGCACAGCTCGCGCCTCCAGCGGTTATGCCCAATTAACCCAATATTGAACCTTATGAAATGAATAAATTTTGTTTATCTGTTGGACGATATGTAGTTGCTTCCTAATCTAGTAAAGGAGAGACATTCTCCGTTTCGCTCATCCATCAAATGACACAATGCCAGTCAATCGATTCAAGCATAGCTTGACCATTTGCACGACACATTTGAAATTGCGGCAATGTCAAACTCGATTCAAGCTTCCTGTGTGTCTCTCTTGTACCGCATAGTGCACTGTCTTGCTAGATGATCAACTACAGACCATCAAACCACTTGTTAATAAGCGCAATGTTCAGTAGCAGCCCTCAAATGTATTCATCACTGTAAAATCAAGAGTTTAAATCGCTTGTATCTCGCCAACGAAGCGCAATCTCGGCCTCAAAACAAGTGTAATCGTGTTCTACGACCTGGCATTAGGGTATGAATCACTTTCCAGCGATTTTTTGGGGATCGAGTTGATGATCGATTTCTGGCCATTTCAGCCCTATGGTAGCAAGGGAAAAATTGATGATTTT
>JAXQGS010000697.1:0-15536 GCA_037040325.1 Mucor sp. M7501 | reverse complement strand
AGCTCCATTGCGTTTCTACAATTGTTTTGAGCATAGGAATATCATAGTAGAAAACTTCATTTTCGAGGTGAAAACCTGCATCATTCAAAATCATCAGTTTTTCCCTTGCTAGTACAAGGCAAATTTTGCCAGAAATCGATCATCAACTCGATCCCTAAAAGATCGCTGAAAAGTAATTCATACCCTAATGTCAGGTCGTAGAACACGATTGCACCTGTTTTGAGGCCGAGATTGCGCTTCGTTGGCGAGGTACAAGCGATATAAACTATTGATTTTACAGTGGTAAATACAGTTGAGGGCTGCTCACTGAAGATTGCGCTTATTAACATCGGGTTTGATGGTCTGTATTTTATCGTCTGGCAAAACAGTGTATTATGCGGACAAGAGGGACACGCAAGAAGCTCGGATCGAGTTTGACATTGCCTCAGTTTAGATGTGTTGTGCAAATGGTCAAGCTATGCTTGCTCATTTGAGACACATACACTAATCTACATCTACACTTACTTTTGTTCATAAATTCCAAGTTTCAGGCGATTCTTGCCTCACAACAATCTCAAATTTAGTAAACTGGTGGATGTGAAAGTGTCTCGAATCTCTTGATTCGAATTAGGAGACTTCAAGCATTGATCTTAGGGAGCCAAGCTTTGGTGGATTCAAAAGTGTCTCTTGTATTGGAATTCATACTATTGTACTGTATCTCTGACTTGCAAGCAATCGCAATGATTAGCTAGATAAATTACATATAGGTTTTATTTCAAAATTTGGTAGGATCCAAGTACAAAAGTATAGAGAATGAGCTAGGAAAAAGGTAAAAGAAAAAGTGAGGGGTGAGGCTGAATGAGAGAGAGAGAGGGAGGGTGAGGAAAATGGAGAGGAAAAGAGACGATGGTATTCTCTATAGATTAAATGTCAAATCACCTACAGAGAATGCACCCATAGAAGAGGTAGAAAGAGGAAAGAAATAGCGTAAGAGGTATATATAAAGTAGAGATATTAAAAAAAGGTGCCTGAGAAGAGTAGTTATGCCCAAATCTTGAGGTAACTATCCCAACTACCGGTACATAGAGCCATGCCATCATTTGATACACCAAGACATGACACTCTATTTTCATGACCTGTCAAAATACCAACACGTTCACCCTTGAGAGTATCCCATACATGACTACTGAAATCATCATAGCCCGCAAACAACAATCTACCTGAAGCAGAAAAGGCAATTGATGTGATACCATATAAAATGCTTTCATCAGTATAGTTGTTCAATTCACGATCAGCCCGAAGATCAAATAAGCGACAACTAGCATCGTCAGAACCGGTGCCAATTGCTGTACCACTTGGGAAAAATCTAATTTAATAATTTAGTCTATGTGTTCCTGTACGTATTATCCATTGAAAGCCACGCCAAAGCCAAAGCAAAAGAAAATAACTTACTGCACAGAATTGATGTCGCTTTCATGTCCAGTAAATGTTTGCACGCAAGATCTCGTTCTGATATCCCAGATTTTAGCAGTAGAATCACAAGCACCCGAGACAAACATGTTGGGATCATTGGGGTTGATGGACACGCTCATCACATCACCCATATGATCAGCAAATTCATGAGTCTTGACGCCTGCATCAATATCCCAAAGGAAGCAAGTCATATCTCCAGAACTTGTCAAAATACGACGATCATCCAAAAATCGACAACAACTCAAATAGCCAACGTGAGCAGATAGTTCTCGAGCAGGTCGAACAGGGCCATCGCGAGAAGTGAGGTTGTAGATGGAGCAAATGTTATCCAGGCCACCACAGGCGACAAAGTTGCCAGAGGGAGCGTAGGCAGCTGTCATTACCCAAGCAGAACGAAGCGGGATGGCGTGCAATTTGTTGGTGGTGTAAGCGTTCCATACAATCAATTTACCGTCCTGAGAAGCAGATACCAGATGCTGGCTGTCGTTTGCCCAATGCATGGCATAAATCTTTGCTAAATGGCCTCTTAGATTTCTACGCACTTTCATCACAACTCGAGGCAGTGGTTCCACATCCTGGGCCATCTTTCTCACTAATGAAAAGATCATGTTTCAGTGTCAGTGTGTGTGTGTGGGGTAGAAGAAGAGGGGGGTAGGCCATCCTCTAAATTCAGGGCTTACATGTTGTGTCAGCTAGTGCTTCTTTTCTTTGCTTGATTCTTTCTTTCAGTAGATCTGCATCTCGACGAGCTGCTGCTATTCTCTCTGAAATGTCGTCCTGGTGCTGCATCGTTTGAAGTGTGTTTGTTTACTGTTTGTTTAATGATGTAATTTCTCTTTTGGTGGATTATTGAGTTTAAAGGAATGGCTGTATTAAATCAACGAGATGAAAGTGGAACCGATACAATGTCGAGGAAAAAGAGAAGAACCTTATTACACGAATGAATACACAAAGAAGAAGAGGAAGAAGAGTGAGAGTGAAAGAGAGAGCGAAAAGCTTTTTATTAAAACCCGAGATCCCTAAAGAGAAAAGCTTTTTATATCAATATCCAGAGTAGTACCAGGTACACAACAACCCCAATCCAAAGACCGAATTTCTCTCTTTCCATTTCATGTAGTTGCTATTATGAAATCATAGGCAAATGTGCCATCATGACAATAAGAGATGCCTTTACATCAATGCTATAGAGGACGCTTTGCAGGAGAAAAGGCTGCCGGTGTCTGCCGCAGATGAACATGATCCGCCTGCCTTGATCTCTAGTTGCATCTAAACGCTTCTCTTTTTCAATCCAATACTTGCTAAGGAAAAAAGCAGTTAGAGCCATTCAGCGGAGAACATGGAAAGGTCGAAAAAATACCAGAAAAACGTGCCTTCATAGCTCTGCTTCTAATGACACAAAAGATCACATCCTCGCATCCGGAGATAATTTCATTTCCTTTGCCCTGTGATGTTTACGGAACTGAAATCATCGTGTATATCCAATGTACCCATTGATTCAATGACTGTATTAGAAAAGATTGTGTGTGTGTGTACATGTTGGATACAAATAGTCATTTATTCCATGTGATATCATTTTTGTGGCACTGTAAATATTTGATGGGTGATTTATACTCTCTTGCATATTTGCCACATTTCTTTCTTTCTTCTTTCTTCTCAATTAAATCATCATGCCCAAAAGACCAAGACACAGCGCCATGGCTATTCAGCATCCCATACTAAAGAGTGTGGGCAGGAAACCATCCAAGGCCACTAGCAAAAGAGGCGTCCTTCAGGCATTCAAAAGCTGGTGTCGATTCGCAGTAGAAAAGACATGTCGCGAAAAACCGATGCGAAGGGTCAAAAAGAAGGTGGTGTCCAAGCGGCCATTGCCACCACGATGCCTCAAAACACAGCCGAACCCCATCGACTCGCTGCGATACGAGTTTGCCTGTAGGAAATTGACACTGTCTCAATCGTTGAGGTCGAGCAAGAAGCAGAACAAGCAAAAGGAGAATCACCACAAGATACAGTTTGGCAACTATCTGATAGACACCTGGTTCACATCGCCCTACCCGCCAGACGTGTATGCGCAATCCAAATTCTTTGTCTGCGAGTTTTGCTTTGTTTCCATCAAAACGGCTGCCATGGCGAAAAGACACAAGGACAAGTGCTGCATAAAATGTCCTCCTGGAAATGAAATCTACAGGCAAGGGACTATATCGATATTTGAGGTGGATGGCCACAAGAATAAGGTATGCAGCGCAACATGCTTCCATGACCTACACGCGCTCACTCTTATAAATATAGATGTATTGTTTGAATTTATGCCTACTAACCAAGCTCTTCCTTGACCACAAGACGCTCTTTTACGATGTAGAGCCCTTTTTATTCTACATCATGACAGAGACGGATCAAGACGGCTGTCATTTTGTAGGCTATTTTTCAAAAGAAAAGAGATCAGCCATGAACTACAATGTGTCTTGTATCCTAATACTGCCAACACACCAGCGAAAAGGCTACGGACAGTATTTGATTGATTTCAGTTACCTGCTGACACGACATGAGAACAAAGTTGGCACGCCTGAGAAGCCATTGTCAGCTTTAGGCTCGCTGGGATATCGACGCTACTGGGATTACACTGTTTTAAAGCACTTTAGTTCAGAAAAGCACGAGCAATGTCAAAGTATCGATGGTAAGCATGTCACTGTTGTGTGTGTGTGTATCAAATGGAAGGCTAATGAGTCGTAGATATTTCAACGGAAACAGGGATGACTCCTGACGATATCATTGCTGCGTTGCAGAGAAACAACCTACTAAGACTGAATGATGGTCAATATGAGCTACATATAAATCAGCGAGACATTGAGCGACAGTTGGCAGAGATCGAATCCAAAGTAAAGTTGCGCATCGACCCTACAAAGCTAATGTGGACACCTCCGAGCTACAGTCATGTTTATATGGATATAATGTAGGTTCTTGGAGTATTTGAGCACTGTATGGAATATGAAATAAAGGAGGCGTATGCCAAGAGTACATCTTGATGCCTGTTGTGCTTTTTATTCACTTGAGCTGGGATTGGCGGGTTCTGTCAAGATGAGATGCCTTGAGAGCTGTAGTCGGTTAAATCACATTAAAA
Source organism: Mucor sp. M7501 (assembly GCA_037040325.1). Taxonomy (NCBI): domain Eukaryota; kingdom Fungi; phylum Mucoromycota; class Mucoromycetes; order Mucorales; family Mucoraceae; genus Mucor; species Mucor sp. M7501. The sequence goes on along the minus strand of JAXQGS010000697.1, from coordinate 10,969 downwards.
TTCAGGCACGACTTGGATCTAATTGCATGTAATAAGACGGTATGCCTTTGATTGATCAGTACTAATCTAAAAAGCCCAAGCTATTATGATTCTAGTTTTGATTCTGTATCTATGCGTCAGGGTTGCTAAAAAATATTAGTACAATTCAGACAGACAGGCATCACCTCCTGATTTAGTACAAAAGCATGAATTTTGACATGGTGCGCCTTTCTTTTTCTTTTTTATATCTCTCAGCCATGCCTCCTGTAACCCGCAAATCAAAGCGTCTCGAACCCAATCACCATGACAACGCTTCCAAGAAGATAACCAAACCTCTCGAGATGACACACACCAAATTTGAAGCGCTTCAGCGCACTGTATTTGCAAATTACCTCAACAAGAGATTCTGAAACAAGGCAGATTGGAAAAAGGTTGTCTGGGCAACTAGTTTTCGCGTAAAGGGCATCAAGATATGGGCATGCATGTATTACAATGGCGTTGCTGGTATACGCGAATTGGATTTTGAATGGACTTCAGCCGATTTTCCCCCACCCAACTACAAGACAGAGGCGTATAGAAAGGTGTTGAAATCTGAAGTCAACAAGGTCTTCTCAGTGCACAAACAAAACAAGCAAGAAGCCATCTTACAGACAGATCCCAACTGCACGGATAGCACAGGATATGCGTGGCTACACAACAAGAAACAGCCCTTGGGTGGCTGGATCTTTGGTTGGCCCAACAACTCGATGGATCTACACCCCATGACGCCCATCATCCAGCAGTTCAAAGAGAGGGTTCCTGATGATTTAGAAGAATTGGACAAGGCTGACAGGTTAAAAGCCAAGGAAGCCGCATGGAAAGCAACGCCAGAAAAGGAGATATCAAAAAGCATTGATCTGATGCCCAGCCGTCTGAAAGCTGTTCTCAAGCGCCAAGGTCAAGCCATTGATGCCAATTTTCACACCTACTGTCTCGACTCGAGCGAATACCAAGCATACAGCAAAAGGTCAATGGAATATTTAGGTTTCTTTTCTTGATGGGCCCAACACATGATTTATTTGGCCAAGTAGATAAAGTAGATCAACATGATGAGCAGCATGAATAAAGCATGTTTTACTGTAGACTGCATTGCCAGTGGTGCTGGAGCGTTGTCTGTTTCATTCACATGGGCCTGCTGCTCAGAGGGAAAGTAAACCTGCCATAAACCACATGCCTTATGTGTTGACTCTAATGCCTTGATGCGCTTGCTTAAACTGCTGCCTTCTTTTGGTACCTTGATGGAGCACGCAATCGTGTCTTTTAATTGCTGGAAACTCCATTCATGCCGACATTGATTACATAATTTTTGCTTGGGTGCGTTCAAGTAGGCGCAAGTGTAGATGGTGTCATGATTGTAGGGACGCAGCTGCGTTGTATCCAGGCGAACATACGCTGTCTTGTTTCTAGTGCGTGTGTTTTCCGCGTGCAAACACTGCCATGAGTTCAAATCACTTTGCAAATGATCAAGTGCCACATGTGGCTCTGTGACCAAAAACTGTTTTGGGCATTGTTGTGTGTTGCTGCTACCGCCGTCCTCTCTCAAAACACAGGCGTAGAACACAAATGCAGTTGCAGTGAAGGCGGTGGTTTTGTCGAATGGCTTTCTGTAGGCTACATGTCTAATGATTTCTTTGCATTGCGTGCGGATAGAGTAGGTGGCATTGCTCTCGAGCAACGGATGGTTTAGCTGATAGACTGCATAGACAGACCTCGGTTCGTGATCAGGCGCAATCTCGTACATTGTTTCCATTGAATTGCTCTTTCTTTTGCTCCATTCTCTGCTCATGTTGATTGTGTTGATGGTAACAGTGTCCAACTTGATTGTGGCGCCTAATGAGATGCCTAATTTTGTAGTGATTTCATGGATGGTGGAGCTCTTGATAAGCGCTTTTTCATAGGCAGGCAGATTGGCAATTTTGATGAAAGCGTAGGTCTCCATTTTTGGTTTTTTGATTACTTTGATCAATTTACGGTGAAATGTCCTTTATATATATAGCCTTTTCATAATGCCTGATCTTGACGTAATCGAGACAACAGAGCACTCTATTCACATTTTTACCATTTGACCCCTTCTTTTTTTGCAAAGATTGCGTTTATTTTTACATGCTACTATCTTATGCTGCTTTATGTATCAATGAAGGTTGAAATTAGTGAATGATGCGTCCAGATGATGGCCATCCATGCTGCCAAATGAAGGACCATTGATAGACGTATGCGGAGGTTGGGGAGCGTTGGAATAGACAAAAGGCGAGTTTTGTGCAATCATCTCAAATTGCTGCTGATATTCTATGTGTCAAAAACAGTTAGAATGAGCGTCTGAAAAGCACATGTCAAGCATGTAGAATAACTTACTGCTCATCATGGGTAACGGTTTGCTATGCTGGTATCCTTGTTGCTGGTGCTGCTGTTGATGCATAGAGGGTGATGAAGTTGAGCTTGTGGTCGTACTATTAGGGTAGAGTTCAAATGCATATTGCGTGCTAGCAGAGGCTCTTCTAGATGGTAGACTGTCAAACAAGTCGCGACCACCAAAAAAGACATCTGGCCAAGACTTATGATGAGGCTGTTGTTGTTGTTGGTGTTGCTGGCGGTGGTGGTGATCAAACTGCGGCTGCTGCTTTGTGCCAATGGTGGGTGCACTCTGAGAGGGTCTTATATGAATATTTCTGTGCTGATTTACTAACGGCGACGATCCTTGCTGTAGTACAGAGAATGCGTGTTGATAGGAAGACTGTTGAGGCGGTGGCGAGAGAGGGGGTGGTGGTTGAATGCCTGGAGGATATTGACTAGTGTGGTGGTACGTGCGTTCGCCACCTTGAACTAGAGGAGGAGGTACAGTCTATAGCTCAGAGGTGAATAAGCATGCAAACAAGTACATTTCGTCAACCTTACGTTATTATTCTGGATACGCGGTGATGCCCAGATGTTTCTGACAGTAGGTAATGGGGCTGAAAGCAAGGACGATGCGATGAATGGCATTGAACTATCGAGGGGATGGTATGGAGTCGCAAATGAATCGGACAATGGAGGACTTGGTATAGTGGAATGAAGCATATCCAACATGGGATCTTCAGAAAGAGTGGGCGTGTTGGCTAATATAGAGGAGGGCAACAGATGGTTTTGTACATCTGCTCTACCGTGAGTGCATGATACCTTACGTGTATACTGTTGGCATGCTTTACCTTGGGATATGTAAGCTGGTTCTTGTTCTGTAGGACGAAGCTCTTTGAACTGGAATTCTTTCGACTCAATCAGGGTTCTGATGATATCTCTGGCTTGCTCCACATCTTGAATTACATGACTCGCATCATGACATAACAGCCTAAACACCATGATTTTGCTGCCGTCAGTCGAGTAGCCTGAGTGCCATTCGAGTACATTGTTTTTGTATTGTGGTTGTTCAACGACGACAGCCTGAAGCAGCTCAATGTCTTGCAATGTTGTGTGAATCTTTGCTTGGATATCCGAGACAAACGTTGCATCAGAAAGAACTGTTTCCATGTCTCCAGACAAGGCGATAGCAATATGCTTCTCTGTAGATACAAATTGAGCTAAATAGCTGGCCACAGAAGAGACTTGTGTTTGAGGACCGTAGATGACCACATTGTCAGAGCCCAGACGCTCAGGCCACCAGATCTTTGCATTGTTTGTGCGACACACATCACGCAACTGACCAGCATACTTGGAAGGCAAAATACGATGCAAACCATATGGAATAGCGATGGCAGTCGACACAAAATCCTTGTCCTTTTGGAATCCAATAAATTCAGTAACAGAGAGCTTCAAGTGCTCTAGATTCATCTGGTTCTTCATGGGAGTGCGAGCCACCACATTATCTTCGTTTTCAAAGTAGCCACCAAGCGAAGTAAACTCTTCCGCGCCTGAAAACTTGACATAGACACCATACTTCTTCATGACCTTTTGAATGTTTTTGCCAGCAACACCAATGATGCGACGATGGTAGATTTCCGGGACGTAGAATGAGGTTTCAGCTGGAAGTTCATCTTGGAGCATAGTGAGACCTTCCAGGGCCTTGCTGTGATTCGTGCTTTCCACAATAATACAAGAGTTGTATTCATTTGACACAGTGAAGCGAATAGTAACCGCGCAAGTCTTCATAATCTTGTTGATCTTGCCATTCTTTTTGCCGCTGACAAACTCACGCTGGTCTGTTGCGAGTTCCAGTGAGAACATGGTGAATTGGTGGTTTCCTTTGACAATGGGCATATCGCCCAGTAATCTGTACGCGGTACACACTTGGGCTTCCGTGCCAAACAACTCTACCTTGCGAGCCTGTGGTTGATACACGACATCCACGCCAGACGACTGAGACAATTGCGACAAGACACATGGCAGGTCTTGGTTTTGAATAGGATTGATCAGATCGAACGAAGCCTCGTAGATGCTGGAAGTCTAAATATATACGTATCGTGAGTTTAATAAGGATCCATCACAGCACACACTCTATTACACTTTACCAGATGGTTCAGTAAGCGAATGGATCGCTCAACGTAGATTCTATTTTCCGCATAAATGGAGACTGAGTTGCTGCCAGAGCCCAACATGGGAAACTTGAAATATGAGCCTACGAAGAACGGAAATTTTAATATGCATCAAGTATCCAGTCTACAAGATATCTAATGCTTACCATTGTCTCTCATGATTTTTCGAAGCTCGTCTCTTTTGTTTAGCAGAATCCAGTCGAGTTTCTTGGGATCCATATTGGAATCCTTGCAATGCATTGATTTTATCTAGCACACACACAAACACATTTAGTTGTTTTCTTCTTTACCATGACGATGCAAATGTTGTCATATTTACTTTTTGAGCTGCCAATTTCTTTAGCAGGTCTTTGGCTCTGGCTGAATCGGATGGTGATTTCCCGGTCAGATATATCATGCCATTGCGGTTGTCTTGCTTGATCAAATTGCATAGAGGCGATTGCAGGTAAATATTGGTAGATGTCTCTTCCATGATCGACTGCAATTGCACATGCTTGCGGCCTGCTATCAAGAAATGCAAATGATGTGGTATATCTGACAGCGTGTCTACGCTTAATCCAGCCTACACAAATATATAGATGATGAGAGAGGCGAACCAAAACCTCGGTGGTCAATGTATTACCAATTGATCTAATAGCACGAGAATCTTCACGCGTGCCAATTCAACTGAATCAATAGATCCAACCATGTGAATTTCGGCTTCCGAAGTAGCATGAATCTTGACCTCTACATTAAACTCTTGAGCAATGTCAGTGAGAGCACCTTTAATTTCCGGGTGATACAAGGCATCCATAATAGGTGACTCTATGGACAGGATGGCCTATATGTATGATTGTCAGGCTATCACACTCGTACATGTATATATGTATGCTCGGATGAAAAATCTACCTTGACTGGATTGTTTTGTAATATGGCACTTTTAGCCTCCATGCAGGCTGTGACATCTTGGCCTTGGATCAGAACATTCAATGCATTGCTATTGTCATACAGAGGGACGAACTGCACTTGAGCCTCATCATTGGAAAAATGCTGATTTAATTGGTTGACATCCAGTTCCTTGATCTGATGGTTATGATGTGCTGGCAAGCAGAATGAGCGAATATGCATAACTGACACAAAATTGGAGGGAAAAAAAAAGAGAGAGAAGAGAGAGAGAGAGAGAGAAAGAAACAAGGATAATTATTTGACACTTGGTTCAAATTGAACTGTTCAAAAGTTTATTTAAATGTTAGATGTTTGCAATTTGAAAGCCGCCTTTCCATCGCACTCGATAAACAATGTGATGAGTTGTGTGTGTGTGTGCGTGTTTGTTGCAGTTGCTTCCACTCTCAATTTAGATGCTTTTCAGCCGGATTTGGATAGCTGCCACTTGGCTGCACGGAAAAATAATACCACATTTGATCGCAGTTACTGCTGCACAGAGATTCGGTTCATGTTGAAATCAAGATCAAAGTACTACAGGGCCTTTACTATGCGACACATTTATTTAAACAAGAAGGGGGGAATAAGAATATATTTACAGAATTAAAAATTAAAAACTACACATATCAATGTCTATTGTTACTATTGCTCATATTAGCACGGTTCGCTTCGTCTTCGTCATCATCTTCATCGTCATCATCATCATCGTCGTCTTCATCATCATCATCGTCATCGTCATCGTTATCAGAGGCTATTTGCGGTCCTCTTGCCAAGTCAGAGATGATCTGCTTTCTCCATCTTTCAGTTCTGTCCCTTAGACGAAGGAGCTTATTGACTTGGGTGTTCTGTTTCTCCAGCTGTGATTCCAATTGAGCAACATGAGCCCGCAGATCAGACAACTCGGTTTCCATGGAAGCCACTTTTTCGTCATTTGCCATGCAATTTGAGCAAGAAGACAGTGGCGGTATAGACAATAGAGAGAGTGGTGGAGGTGGCTGTCTGGGAGGCGATGAAGGTAGCTTTGCGGTGCTAGGGGAGAAAGATGACATGGAGAAGGTAGAGGTTGCTGGCGATGTTGTGGCCGTGGGTCGATGCATGAAGGATGGCGATGCAATGGCTGATTTATTCGTAAAGGAAGGCGAGGCTGTCGTGCTGGATTTGGTCAATGAAGATGCTGCAGGTGATACTACACTGGCAATATTGGGAGAATGAGTAGTTGGTTTACTGGTGACAGGTGAGGGCATCTTGGACTTGGCAGGGGATGTTGGCGGTGAGGAATTGACAATGGGCGCGGGTATGATGATTCTCGCTGGAGAGATGGGCGAAGAGGTCGATGAAGCCAATTCGTCTTCTTCCTCTTCTGCAAGCTCCTCTTCCTCGTCTTCCTCTAAATTATCTTGGTCAGCGTCAGCGTCTTGATCCATCACCTCGTCGTCTGCCATTTCAACATCCTCGTCGGTATTGGCATTGGTTCTCCTGTCAGACTCGTCCTCAGTATCTGATCCATGCAGTTCCTCCGCTTCTGCATCTTCCTCGTCCCCTTCTTCCTCATCTTCTTCCTCGTCTTCAGTTTCGGATTGGTGTGGCCTCAAAAACTTTTGAGCATTTTCAATCATTTGCAAGCTATTATGACTACCATCCCTCATGCGCTTCCTGCTGCCAGCCAACAGAACTGGGATACGATGCTCCTGATCGTCCTGATTCTCCTCCAGCTCCTCCTCATCCGAGTCATTAGCGGCTGCATTGGCATTGTTACTGTTGTTGTCGGATTTGCGCTTTTGATAGTTGCCAATCATCAAGCATGTCGAGTACTTTCCCTCGGGCGCATCAAACTGATAGTCATTGCCTAATAGATAGTCGAAATAGCAGTCGATTTTGTAGCGATTCATCCATCGTTTCACTCGTTGTGCAAATTGCGGTCGACCAGCCATATCATGCAGTCCCAATTGTCCTACCAGTTGCGACCAATTCTTGATCTACCCTCCCCCATTCGAAACATGAGTCAATTTTGCTCAGTCATCCTATGTGTGGGCCTACCTCTTGCTTATGTAATTTCAACACGAGTTGGTAAATGTCCCATGTGGTGTAAGAAATGTCGCCTGTTTTGGGTACGCTTTGGAATTTACGTTTAGCATAGACCAAGCTATCAATACCGTCGCTGATGTAAGTTGCATCATGGTCCAAGACAAACTGAACGTATCCCTCTTCTATATTAGCAGATGTGACATTGTCGCCTGTAATTTTGACTCTGGGCTTCAGTGCTTGTTGTGATTGCTCCGATGATGATTTCGGTGTTTGCAGATCATATGTTGTTGTTGTTGTTGTTGTTTCTGCTGTTGTGCCACTATTTGATGTTGTGAGTGTTTGCACATCTGGAAAACCTATAACTGATTGCGCCGCTGTCGCCACTGATGCGTTGATCATCTCTGATGCAGGTGTTGTCGTAGCAGCGGATTTATTTGTATTAAATTGTACATGATCATTTTTGTGAAAATGTGCTGTTAAGATTTGAGGAGGTTGTGCTTGTGCTTGTGGAGGAGGAGGTGGTGGTGATGGACCACTGCTCAGGTCGAAATTCTGAAATATGTTGCGTTGAAATGGTGCAATCAAAGGGTAGCCTTTGCTTTGCTGTTGTTGTTGTTGTTGTTGCTGATGCTGATGCTGATGTTGTTGATGTTGCTGTTTTGGTGGGCGTTGGGTATAATTGTTATTAAGGTTGTTGTTATTAGTCGTGGTAATAGTATTGGTTGCTGTAGCTATTGTTGTCGTTGATGATGATGTATTGTGGTTGATATTCGTTGGTAAAAAATCCTGCTTCATGTACAGGTTGTTTATATCGTTGCTTGATGTCGACTGGTTCATTGGCTCGATGATAGGATCTTGCCCATTCATCAGCCCATTGTTGTTAAAGAACAAGTTGTTATTCACCCAGTCAGCCTATTCATATGGATATCAGTATGCGCCAACTCGCTGATGCTATCATTATCTTACGTTTGGCATAGAGAACAGAAACTGTTGATCTTGCCTAGCGAAATTTGTAAACATATTTGATGGCGAAATAGTTGGGTCAATTACATTTGACTGAAATAAATGCGGGTTGTTGTATCCATTCGTCGACTGCGATAACCGTGAGTTGTTGGTAGTATTTCCATTGCTGCTATTATTTGGTGTCAATACTCTGTTTTTGTTATTATTGTCACCAGCAGTTCTATGAACAAGGTCAGACAAGTTCATAGTTGTGTATATGTAGATATGTATATTTTTAGAAGAAAGAAAAGATAATGAGATGGATAAAAGGATGGTTAATGGGGTATACCCTAATTTGGTACAGAAAAAATATATTTACCACTGCAATTTATACCAAACTTCCATGATACGGACACTCCAATCACTGGGACATTATCCACACAAAAGAAAAGAGATACATGTTTTAGTGTTTAAGCCAATCATCAGCAGGTGCAGCTATCGAAAACTTTCTCAGACATTGTTGCAACGACATGAATCATGCAATGGTAAGGAAACAGTGTATAATATCATTCAAATGTCCATAAGGCCATTCTCTATGAAAGCTAATTGAATACATTCTTAGAAGCTGTCTTTTTGCTTTAGAACCAATTGCAAAAGCAGATTGTACAATAGTCTTCTGGAATACATACCATGGTGTAACAAGGAATATTCAAGAGCAACCATTAGTTTTTTTGGTTTATATCCTGTCGATCGGCCCCCCGATTCGGAAGTTTTGATTTGTGAGGAAACACAACATTGGTGCCCTCAATCACAAGATTAATTAGATTTTATGCTAATGCTGTTCTCTATTGCACACTTGCCTCCTTTTTGAACATATAAATGCTGTATTCGATACATGGAGTCTGATTGTATATCTTGCATTTTATTATACAACGTAATATTTTACTATGGCTCAAGTGAAATGTTGTGCTAATAGGGTATACATCATTAAAGCGCTTACAACGTCTGGCTTGCTTTTTTGTAAGAAAAAAGTGTGCAAATGTATTCTCAAATTATAGCAGAACCTAAATTGTATTACTAGCTTTATTGATGGCAAATGTACCATAAAAGCAATGCACTCAAATGCCACCACTGGTCTATTAATACAAGATGGCTTGCATTTTTTGTGTGCATGAGTTCGCACCGCAAAATGAAGGCATTACTGGCGAAATTGCTTTTATTTCACCATTAGACGCACAGCTACCCTTAAACCTGACCTGCGAAATATCAATACACGTCTGCTGAAATGACAAGTTATACTAAATGATGTGTTTGTATACCATGCGCTTTACGACATTCTCAGCCTTGTATCCTCAGGTTTATTCTGGCACTACGGCCAATATTTTAAAGCTTTGTACACTTATAAATGCACTAAAATGTTTCTACGCAAGACCTCTACCTACGTCGTGCGAGATCAGCAGCAGCTGTTATTTGATACTTTATACAAATAAGTAAAATAGTAGCAATCTGTTTACTACTAGTGTATACTTATTTGTATCTGCAAATCGTATAACCAAAAGCTAAAAGGTAGACCTAGTTACAACATTTTCAAAGGCATGAAATGTGTAGGGAGACAAACTTTGGTTAGGCACTGCGAAAACAAAGCCTACTCCAGATTTGAAGCCGATGCTTTAGCTATTGCAGTACTTCCATTTACGCAAGAGCCTCTAACATTAGGTAAAGTATATTATGCGATATTTAACATAGTAACATATTATTATTGCAAGAAATTACATTTTGAACAAAAATGTAGACTTCGATAGATAGTGCTTGATATTATCATATACTGTATATAATATCTGACTTCCACTAGACAAATTAGCAGTAATGATTCGTATGGATCTATCTCTTATAAAGATTATATGGCGCCTAAATAGATGCTATTACATTTCGTTCCAAAAGGATAACTAGATCAAAAACGGCTTTAACTTTACACTCGACATTCGTAATAATCAAGATAAAAACAATTAAGAACAATATAAATATTAGTTTCTAAGATTTCAATTACAAGACGCTTCTCCTTCGAATCCTTTTACCAATGTAATTGCAAGGATACAACAACTTGTAATTCATTTAATTTGATATACTCGCGTAAGATAAAACGGCTCTCTGATGCCTGTGCGAATCATAGTTTTCAACTTTTTTTCTTTAAAAGGTGAGGATCAAATGATACATATATGGAGAAAGGTTGAAAAATTAGCTCATACTGCAATTCATATTGTAACTTTAACACATAATACATACCATGCAAATGATGAACAGTTGTTGATTTTGAGCGATAAGGTTCATATGTGAGCTTTCAATAACGATCTATTACGATTAATTACGAATGATGGATTGATTGACAGTGTGTTGCCACACTTTGTAGTCAAGACCACTTGATGATAGCTTGCTTTGTTATCGTTTGGCATAGGGTCAAAGGTTTACTGCGCATTTTGCAAAAAAGGGGAAATACTTGTTACAAGTGCTATAGTGATGCTACGGCGTTTATTTTACCACCATTATATGTTCATTTTGAGAGC
>JAXQGS010000696.1:0-15587 GCA_037040325.1 Mucor sp. M7501 | reverse complement strand
GCTCCAACTGGTCCTCCAGATCGTCCATCTGGACATCCGAAACCCTTTCAGGGGCAATTACACAAGATTCTTCTACTTGAACTACAGGTATTTCTCTAAACCTATACATGTAAAATTGGACGAGGAATACAATGGTGCTAATTTCAAAGCGATACCTCTAGTCTGTGAAGAGTTGCTGTCGAAAAATGCAAAACACGTTTTTGGAGGAAACGTCTACAAACACTATAGTAAATTGGTCAAAAAACACTTTTACATGCTCCAATGCTTCACTGCGGTTTGTTTGAGCTTAGGAATACCTTAGTAGAAAACTTCATTTTCAAGGTGAAAACCTCCATCGTTCAAAATCATCAATTTTTCCCTTGCTAGTACAAGGCAAAATTTGCCAGAAATCGATCATTAACTCGATCCCCTAAAATTGCTGAAAAGTGATCCATAAGCTAATGTCAGGTCGTAGAACACGATCGCGCCTGTTTTGAGGCCGAGATTGCGCTTCATTGGCGAGATACAAGCAATTTAAAGCCTTGATTTTACAGTGGTAAATACATTTGAAGGCTGCTCACTGAACATTGCGCTTATGAATATCTGGTTTGATGGTCTGTAGTGGATCGTTTAGTGAAACAGTGCATTGTTAAATCCTTCTTCCATGAAAAAACGCGAAATTCCCAGAGAATTCTGCACAGATTTATCCAAAAAGCGTGCTCCATACTGATCAGATATCTTGGATCAAAAACGAGTAGTATGGGATAAATGCACTTTCAATTAGCATAGATTTATGCGTTATGTGGACAAGGGGGACACGCAAAAAGCTTCGATCGAGTTTGACATTGCTCCAATTTCAAATGTGCTGTGCAAATGGTCAGGTTATGCTTGCTCCTTTGAGACACATACACCAGCCTACATCTATGCTTACTTTTGCTTAGGCAATTCCTACCTCAAAATCTCAAAATATTCTGAATTTAGTGGACTGGTGGATACATACGAAAGTGTCTCCAATCTCTTAATTCGAATTAGGAGACTCCAAGCAGTGGTTTTAGGGAACCAACCTTTGGTAGATTTAAAAATGTCACTTGTATATTGAGATTCTCTTAAACCGGAGCGAGTCTCTTTGCAAATCAAGACACTACTGTATATATTTCAAATGAAATCAAGGTGTGATGATATCAGATGTTGATGATTTATTTGTATGAAAACAATAGAAAAAAAGGATATATAAAATGGTGAAATGTACAAAGAGAAAGAGAGAGAGAGAGAGAGAGAGAGAGAGAGAGACAATGGGGAATAAATAAGTTAACGATTCAAACGGGCATGCTGAGGAGCTTCTAGTTTGACTTTAGGCATTGGATTTGCAATTTCTTGAGGCACAACCAATTTGCCCAAGGTGCCTTTGATTTCCTTGACTGTAACACCTGCATCCTTGAGTTCCCTTTCTTCCTCTGTCTCGGATTTCTTCTTTGAGCCAAACAATGAACCCGTACCAAACAGCAGAGATGATCTGGAGGTGGGTCTTGGTTTTTCAGGCGTTATGCTGATATTGTTTGTGCTGCTCATGGTTGTCTCAGACTTTGATCTGCTGGCGGAAGCACCAAAAAAGTTGTTTAAACCTGATTTTCTTGGTGTTGCTACCGTTGTTGTTGCTGTTGTTGTTGTGGTGGTGGTGGTAGTAGTAGAATTGGTTGTAGTAGTTGAGGATGAAGCCGTCATTATGGGGTCGGATGGCACGAGAGAAGGCGTTGTGGCAATAGAAGCCTTTCCTGAAGATAAAGAGCTGTATGTGCCTGATTTTGATGAAGCGGCAGCAGTTGCATTAGCAATAATATCTGCAATTATATCATAGTCTGACATTGTGTTGGGTCCATTGAGCTTGTTTTCATTCGATGTACGAGGCGATTGATTTCCTGGCGTCAATGGCGCTGTAGAGGATGAAATTGTTCTTGTAGGCACTGCATCCATGTCCTGATCAAGGTCATCTGCTGTTCCGGCTATGGGTGTGGATGTCTTGGACGACAGTTGTATCGATGCTTTTCCTGAAGAAAGTGATGATAGAGAGCTTCTCTTTTTCAAAGATGACGACGCGGAATCCAAGTGCTTGTTTTTTATGTCAGAGGAGGCACTTGTAGCGCCAGCAGCAGCAGCAGCGGCAATGGTGGATGATGCATCCTAAAGCAATACACATGAGGACACTGGCTATGCAATGAGCTCTATAATATACCAACTTACCTCTTCCAATGAAGCCTTGTCCTTTTCCTTGACTGGCAGTTCTTCTGAGGTGACTACAAAGCCTGCACGTTTCAGCAATTTAGGCATGGAGGATCTGTAGCTCAAATGACCAGTGACCAAGTCTGTACAATCCAAGTTCTGCACTCTATTTCCTTCTATGTGAGACAGGGGCCTAAGACCAGCAATATTGCCTAAACCAGCAGTGGATGTTCTGAATAAAAAGCCTAGCAACCAATCGTTTGATGCATAGCCGTTAACAAAACGACCTGATACGATGGTAGTGCATTCCTTCCATTCAGCTTTGGTGCCACTGACAGGCGTACCAAATAAAGCGACATTTTCAACCAGCCCAAATGCCTTTACGCGAGCCAACTCTAATAAACAAAAGAAGATGACTCTGGCACCGAGAGAGTAGCCAACTAAAGTAATGGGTCTCGCGCCCAGGTTTCGGTTCATCAAAGTGTCTGCCAAGATAAGACCTGCCAATCTAGATCTGTCTAGTGCGTTTGCCCAGGGGTTATCTACTATGTAGCCTAATTTAGTGAGGGCAAGCGGAAATGCAAGGCCCGCGAGGAGAGCGCCCATGATGGTGTGTGCCAGTGCTTGTTGGATGGAAAATGTCACTGCCTCTGTTGCAAAGATACGGAACGCACTGCCCAGCTCAAAGAGCATCTCTGGTTCGTAGTAGAGGTTGTAATGATCGCCCATCAGAGGATCCAATGTGCTAAAGGGAAGCGATGCCTCATCTGCATCTTTGGACGGGAGCCAGCTAATAGTATAGCGCCTGTTTAGTCTCTAGCGTAACAGCCCTCAAAGTTGAACTCTAACTCTCTTACCCAGTGATACTAACGATACAGTTTACATTCTCGTCTACGTGGACCGGGAGAAATTCAAATGTATTGATAGTCTTCATGCGCTTGTTCATGCTCCTTCCTATTATGTGTACGTGGTTAATTTACTCGAGCCAGCAGCCAGTGGTTTGCACCACAAAGACACAATGTATACAAACCTCCAATTCCTACAAGTAACACAAAACAAGAGAAAAATGATGATCAGCATGATAAAAGGCACAAGATGCAGAATACAGAGCAACTTACTTCCACCTGCAAGTGTTGCACCGCCTGTAATTAAAGCAATACCCGCCGTGCTACCCAAGAATCCTGTTCCACCAACACCAACAGTTGTTAATAATGCACCGAGACCACCTGCGATTACAGGAGCCATGAGGCCAGCACTGAGGCCCAAGATGAGTCCACCGCCAATGGTAGCCAAGCCAATCATGACATAACGTCTCTTTTTGCGCTGCTTGTTTCTGCTCTTCTTTTCCACGTCGTTCTGCACCATGCCATTGTGATCGACGTTGGTCATGGTCATTGTCGTCATGGTGGTGGCCACGCTGGTCACCGTCTCTGTTTCCCAGTTGGCGTCCTCGAGCAAATGCTCTGCAATCCGCTTCTCAAAGCCAATGACCTGAAACCAATCCAGCGACAGGTAGGATGCGATTCTGGCAACAAATACGCGGGAACGGGCGTCGTAGTTCTCGGTGCTCAGACAGATTAAAAACAGGTCGCACATCACTGTCCAACAGAGGTCGATGATGATCTTGTTGCTATCAAACTCGGCTGCCTGCTTCTGGTTGGGCTTGGTATTCAGATCGTCTAGTTGCACTTCTGCTGTCTGGCCCTGAGACGTGAATTGGTGTACGAGGTCGGTCGGCAGAATATCGTGCTTGGACAGAGACTCAATCATCTTGATTTCTACATCAGCGAGCAAGGGCCTATGAATAACTGTATATGGCTGTGCATGGACTTGTTATACTCACCGTCTGCAGAGATATCCATATGGCAGTACAGCATCCGCATTAGTTTCCGCTGCCAGTTGTCTGCACTCATGCGAGCATATGTAAAGTCTTTGCCTTGAAAATCATAAACAACCTCTAAACTGGTTAGGTAGCAGAGGCTGACATAGGCTACTTTTTGTGTCTCGCTGAATACATCTTTTGTCTCTTGTATCTTGGGCTGGTGGTGGTCCTCGTCTTGCTCCTCTTCCTCTTCTTCCTCCTCCTCATCGTCCAATGTGAGTGATTCCATTTCGAAAATGTGCGTGGCTGTGAGGATAGGCTGCACACTATCAGGCACTTGAGGAAGATCGGCGGCCCAAGCACGGATTGCATTGGGCTTTGGCTCCAGCTTGTTTGAATACAGCTCGTTTTGTTCTGCCAGCAATTCAGCTGTAAGTGGCTGATTCGTCTCAGCATTGGGCTGCGTTAGATGGTCTGCGGCTGTAAGGTTCTCATTGCTACTGTTGCTGCTCATTGACATGGCTTCATGCGGCAGCGAATTGATGTCTTGGTGGTGTTGCTTATCTTTGTGGGCTGGAGAGGAAGAGGAGGAAGAAGAAGAAGAGATAGAAAGGGAAGAAGGCTTGGTATCGTTCATTTTTGTTGGGTAAACTAAAATGGTTGATAAATGAGAGAGATACAGGAGAGAGAGAGAGTGAGAAGAGAGAGAGTGAGAAAAAGGAAAGGAAAGGGGGATCGATGTCTAGTTATCGAGCAAGGAAAAGAAAAAAGAGGAGCGAGCAATGAAAATGTTCCCTTTTGTACACTTTATTTGTATCTATGCCAAGTGTTGTTCAAACTTCACTAGTCGGGATGAAAAGGTAAATTTAGCTTTCTCTTTCTGTCCAAACCATCCAATTTAACAATTCATTAATTGGAAACGTATCACAAGAAATTATAACAAAAGGGAAACCTTCATTTCACTCGCAGTGGCATAGTACAGCAGCAAACCACACCAGACGGTCGGGGCAGCAGGCTCTGGTGCTTGACGACAATTTGGCATAAACATCTCTCGAAATCTTGCATCAAATGTATATCAACAAGACATGCAAATTTAGAAAGCCCTTCCAAAGGATCGCCGTGCTAGCCTATTATAAAATCGGCATCTCGTGTATCACTTGTTGGCATTTCAATCCCCTTTCTTAAACCGAGAGAGCAAAAAATGTGTCAGGACATGGCACCGCATTTGCTGCGATCGACGGCAAAATGATTATCTGGATCCAAACATGGTATCGTCCAACATTTAGCCATTTAGCATAATAGATGGACAAACATTATCACACGACACCTTGATCTTCTGCGCCTCAAGACATGTATACGGAATGATTCATTTGGACACACATCGGGTGATGTCGAGTTGTTTGCTGCTCTCCCACCGTAAAAGGCTCAAAGGATTCCGGGCTAACAGTGAGTCAAGTAAGTCACTTTTTTTTTCTTTCAACATTTGGATAAAAAACCTGTAAAGCAAAAAACGCCAAACTCTTTGTTTTCACTTTTTATTCATATAATCATGAGTGCCATTAAACTTGTTGTTGCTTCCAAAGCATCACCATTCAGCTACGGTAAGTGTCTATTGGGGCGAGGCAATGCAAAATGTGAGTCATGACATCTGATCCACATGTGTCTAGGTGTGCTCGCCGTTGCTGCTCAAATCAACGCTGTCAAGAAGGACGCTGTCCAAGTCGAGTTCCGTGATGCAAAGAACCTTGACGGTGCCGCCAAGCCTGCTGCTTCTGTCTCTTACAATGGGTATGTATATATATATATATAGTGTTTGATCCTACATTGTCCATTCAAGTCTGACATGTCTCCACCACCCGTAGCGAAACCTATGAAACCACAAACGCCATCGCTAGACTTTTAGCCAGACTCAACCCTGAGGCTGGTCTCTACAACCCTCAAGATCCCATCAGCTCTACCTTGATTGATCAATGGTTGGATTTCGCTGAAACCAAGTTGGCTACCTCTGACTTTAAGTCTCTCGATGCCACCTACAAGGAGCTCAACAAGTACTTGACTCTTCGTTCCTACATTGTCGGTTATCAAGTTACCATTGCTGATTTGGTCATCTGGGGTACTTTGAGATCCTCTCCTGTCTTTGCCCGTATTGTCAAGACCAAGCCCGAGAACCTCGGTGCTTATCTTGTCCGTTGGTACGAGTATGTTGCTTCTCTTGAGGCTGCCGAGTATGCTTTGACAGCTGTCCAAAAGCAAGACAAGGCTTCCAAGGTAAGGATAGTGCTGCGGTAAAGTGTGTGTGCTTTGAGTTAACAGCGGTACACAGGGTCCCAAGGCTGCTGATCAAGGTAAATTCGAGATTGGTTTGACCGAGGCCGAGATGGGCAAGGTGTGCACTCGTTTCCCCCCTGAGCCTTCGGGTTATCTTCACATTGGACACGCCAAGGCTGCTCTTATGAACCAGTACTTTGCTGATACCTACAAGGGCAAGTTGATCATTCGTTTCGATGACACCAACCCCAGCAAGGAGAAGACCGAATTCGAGGAATCCATCAAGGAGGATCTTGCCTTGATCGGTGTCCCCTCCAACATTGTCTCTCACACCTCTGATTTCTTTGATCAAATGTACGAACTCGCCCTCAAGATGATCAAGGAAGGCAAGGCCTACTGTGATGACACCGACCAAGCTACCATGCGCGAGCAACGTACCGCCCGCATTCCCTCCAAGTGCCGCGACAACTCGATCGAGGAGAACTTGCGTCGTTTCGACGAGATGTCCAAGGGTTCTGAGGAAGGTTTGAAGAACTGTTTGCGTGCCAAGATCGACTATGCCAGTCCTAACGGTACCATGCGTGATCCCGTCATCTACCGTTGCAACTTGACTCCTCATCACTACACTGGCGACAAGTGGAAGGTCTACCCTACCTACGATTTCGCCTGTCCTATTGTTGACTCCATCGAGGGTGTCTCTCACGCTTTAAGAACCAACGAATACCGCGACCGTAACGTCCAATACGACTGGATGATCAATGCTCTTGGTCTTCGCAAGGTCACTATTTGGGATTTCAGCAGAATGAACTTTGTATATACTCTTCTCTCCAAGAGAAAGCTCCAATGGTTTGTGGACCAAGGCCATGTCAGCGGCTGGGACGATCCTCGTTTCCCTACTGTCCGTGGTATCCGTCGTCGTGGTTTGACCATTGAGGCCTTGAAGCAGTACATTTTGATGCAAGGTGCCTCTCAAAACACTTTGCTCTTGGAATGGGACAAACTCTGGGCTTTGAACAGAAAGATCATTGATCCTATTGCTCCCAGATACGTCGCTGTGCTCAAGGAGGGTGTTGTTGTCTGCAACGTCTCTGGCGCCACTGCTGAGGTCAAGGAACTCCCTCTTCACAAGAAGAACGCCGAGCTCGGTAACAAGAAGACTCACTACGGTCCTCAAATCTACTTGGATCAAGAGGATGCCAAGTCCCTCGAGGAAGGTGAGGAGGTCACCTTGATGGATTGGGGAAATGTCTTTGTTCGCAAGATTGTTAAGGATGCTCAAGGTGAGGTGACCAGCATCGATTTGGAGCTTCATCTTGCTGGCGATTTCAAAAAGACCAAGAAGAAGTTGACCTGGTTGACCAAGGACGAGGATGCCACTGATATCCTCTTGTTGGACTATGACTACTTGATCACCAAGAAGAAGGTCGAGGACGGCGATGAGGTCAAGGATCTCGTTACTCCTGTCAGTGAGTTCAAGTTCCCTGCTATTGCTGATGGCAACACCAAGAACTTGAAGAAGGGCGATATCATTCAATTCGAGCGCAAGGGTTACTTTATTCTCGATGCTCCTGCCACTGATTCTCAACCTGCTCACTTTATCCGTATTCCTGACGGTAAGGCTGCCAACATGGCCTCCAAGGCTGATGTTGCACCCAAGAAGTAAAATACTATACTACTAGATGCATACATTTTTAAAAAGAAGCACACCAAGTTTCTTTGTCATAAATCAATAAATTGAAATTTATTTTTATCATCCTATTCCATGGGGTATTACTATTTGCACCATCAAATTGTCGACAAAATCTGGTACATGTCGTAGCAAGTACATGTTTTTGAGCAAGATAACGCGATACAGCCCATCATATGAGTGATCGAAAGCATAGACTTGGCAGCAATTTCCCCTCATCAAGACAGCACACTGCACAGCATCAGCGTGTCCTTGGCCTTCAATGGTCACCATAGTATCCTTGAGCTATCGGTAGAGCTTGGTCAAATCACTTGCTCCTTTAGTTTTGTTGGATTTAGCTTCAAGAGATAAAAGCATATGCTTGAGTTTGGTCGACACGACAGAAATGTCGGCACGCTTGCCACTGGTAACTACTCAGAGAAGGATCCATGCTGGTAAATTACTTTGCAGAGTCGTTCATCGTTACGTCTGCACCAAGAGATGTGGTCAGTGCGGTATTGGGGAAGTAGGCCTTGAGAAAGTTATCGATAGCATCCCTCACGAGGGTGGCTTCATTGACATTGTTGCTACAGGAGTAGTCTGCAGAGTAGGTGTTGAGTAAGCTGGCCAGACCATCGCATACAACGTTAGCATCTTGATCGCAGTATTTCGATAGGCAATAAAAGAGGCAGAGACATCATGATTAGACACAATCCATCTTGAACTGTCAGGATTTAGCTGGTACTCATATGAATCGCCATTATGTGTCAAGTAGTAGAAGGTGGTCTAACTGTCTTGATCCTCATTTGGCGAGCTCGCTCGAGGCTGATAGAGTGGAGGCACGTGCAGAATATTCAGTGCCTTCATTTTCACTTGATGAGCTGTTCAATTCACTGAGCAAGTCGGTGTACGCAAGAACCTGGCTTGCCGCTTGACTTTTTTTTTAGGCTGCCTTGAGATTTCTTTTGCTTGCAATCTTCTCTTTTTCGACCCAGTTGTCAACAGACAGCGCCTCGTCAAAGATCTATTAAAACCATATAGCAAATTAGCTTGCTTGAAGTGTCATTAGGGACCTCTCATATACCTTAAAGTTATCATTCACGATTGTAGTTGTGTAAGTCTTCGACAGATGAAGCATTCAAGGAGTGCTGTGACAATTGCTTTTCTGCTTGCTTGATATGGCTTGGTTTTCGACGTTTGATGTATTGCTGATGTTCCTTCAACCCACGCCAATAAGTGCAATTTTTGGGATTCACTTTGAATGATTTTGGTGGTGCAAATTGGGTATTACTATTCACACCATCCTAGAAATGCAATCGTCAGTTTGCTATACTTGAAGCCATGAGTATGTAAAAATGTATACCTTTAAGATGGCGATATTTTTGTTATAGTAACATGTTGGGAGGAGAGAAAAGAAGAAAAGAAGTCTTTCATGAAGGAAGACCAAACTTTTGTAATGTGGAAATGCTGATAAATTGGCAACTCTTGACGTAAAATGAGGCTCATTTCTTATAGGATATACTGATAAATTGAGCCGCACTCTCTTTCTAATGTAGACGAACTTGCCCTGTGTTCATTAAATAACGCTTCAGTTTAGATAAACTCGACAATTTGGACTTTTGTGCTCCAATGAATGAAGGGCTTCTTTGTAGGTTTTCGTACAAGAGGCCTTCTGTCAAAACCATGCAACTTTATTTAGATATTTGTTACAATTATCGACCCTCTCCATTGATAACAATGCGGTAATGAGCTTTGCCATTGATCAAGTCCTTGATGCCACCGTTCACACCCTCCAAAGTATTCTCGACAGTCTGGATCCATGGACGCACGCCTGTTTGACTAGCAAATTCGAGCATTTCCTTTAAATCATCATTACTGCCTACAAATGTACCAATCAGGCTGATATGCTGATAAACAAGAGCAGCAGCGGGCAAGAGAATCGGCTCATCAGGAACATCAATGATCACCATCTTACCACGGGTCTTGATCAGCTCGCTCAATTTCCCCCAATTGGTTGATTTACCAGATCCACAGACCAAAAGCACATCGACACTTCTGGCATACTGGTCGTCAAAATTGCCATCCTTGTCCAAAACGACAAAATCAGTAGCACCGAGTTTCGTAGCATCTTGTTGCTTGCGAGTTGACGTAGAGATGGCGAGAATCTTGGGACATTTCTTGGCTTTTGCCCATTGAATCTGGCATGAATCAGACACATTGTTTTGTTTGTAATCCCACACACACACACTCGCATGTACTTACTGCTAAATGTCCTAATCCTCCAATGCCAATGACGCCCACGGAAGTCTCGGGGCCAATGTTTTGATGCTTGAATGGAAGGTAACTAGTAGTAGCATAAAAGAGGTCATTTCTTGCGTGATTTTCATTGGGGGTTTTTTTACTTACGTAGTAATACCTGCGCATAATCTATACAACTGCATTAGAAATGCCCATCAAATGAATATAATGCATACTTACAGAGGAGCACCTTCCTCGTCACTGATGTTATCAGGAATGGGGATTGCCCAAGCGGCTTGCACTCTGACCTTATCAGCATAACCCTAAGTTCCAATCATAAGCACCGGGCTCCAACACACACACAGCATTCAGCCATGTCACTTACGCCAAATGTAGAGAATCCCTTGTACTTTCCGTTATAGGTTGTCACTTTGTTTGGACACAATTGCGAATGAGAGCTATTGCACTGAACGCAATCTCCACAAGATCGACATACAGGACTGACGCCGACTCTTTGGCCCAATTGAATGTGGTTCACTTGATCTCCAACCGCAGTTACCTTGCCAATGAATTCATGGCCCGCTATCAAGGGATAGTTTGCGCGTTTCCAGCCCTACATATTACATGATTGATAAGCGTCCATCACCACATGTCCTGATACCCAGTGCTACTCGACTCACGTTTGTCAATTGATGCACATCTGAGCCACAGCTACAAGGTGACAAAATTGTTGAGTGTTGATGCACGGAAACACTCCTCGAATCAATCAACAACTTACATGCCACATGCAGCAACTTGAATCTCTACTTCATCGGCGTCTAAAGGCCTTGGTTCAAACTTGTAGACTTGCAGGTGCGTCTTTTCATCCTTCAGTACAAAAGGCTCTAAACCTGCGTATCCTGTGAAAACCTCTTGATTGCCTGTCATTTCTAATGTATCAGTTTAATATAAATTATTAAATGTAAGTGTGTGTGAGAGAGAGAGAGAGAAAGAAGAGGAGAAAGAAAATGTTTTAGCGTCCAGATGTACCTATGAACACTTTTGTTGGCGTGTAACCTTCAGGCACAGATCTAGCAGAAATCCTAATTTTCTGTGTCTACAGTATACAGCAGCTGTTGATCTGATCATTTCCAGATCCGATGTCAGTTTGACATGTATTGCAAACTATATAGTCAACGTGTGTGTGTGTCTTTATGGCATCACCACACTACATGGACAATAGCTTGGAGCTCATACATGTATAGGTTTCAAATTACAATCGCAGATATCAACTCCATTTGCGTATGGTTTTGGTTATAAAAAGATCGCAAGGTTGTCATTCATGATGCAGCGTCTTTTTATTCCCCCTCCAATGTTCTCTCATATCAAAGCTTTTCGATGGCCAATCTTGGCTGTGAGCTTGATGACTGTCGTTATGCTGTTTACATTGCAGTTTGATCGAGTGCCTGCTGTCAAATCAGCAAACACCTTTGATGCAGCATCCTTCATCTCGAATGATGGACATTACAAACTGCAAGTACAGGAGCCAGGTAAAGAAGAATAAAAAGACATCCAACCTTGTATACTAAAGTCTGATGCATGTTAGTGCTAAATCTATCCAGGGTGGAGGAACTATCCAGCAAATATGACATTGCTGTTACTCACCCGCCATTGCAATGGACAGGTACTTGGACCTATACCCAACCTTAAACATGTCATTTGTACTCATGATTAGTTATGTATAGAACAAGATTTGGCATTTTTCAAATCCGCTGCGGGAGAAACTGTGTTCTCTCAATTAGCCTTGATCCCAGAGGCTAATCTTCCTCCCAACTTTGCCACCATCACAGCCGCAGAAAGACTCTTTAAGGCTCTGTTTCTGCATTTCGACAAGATACTGGCTCAAGACCCCTCTCGAGATGTGCAGCAGGATCCATCGTGGGCCTTTTTCAAAAGACTCGAAAGCACTCTTTATCCCTGGATCTATCCTCACTGGGACAATGTGTTTCACATCAACAATCAAACCAGCGGCGGCAAAGGCATCGTACTTTGTGTCGGCAACAACCAGTTCAAGTTTGCAGCATCGACTATCCGAGCCATTCGAGAAGTGTACCACAACGACCTGCCCATCGAAGTGTTTTTCATCCGAGAGAACGATCTGGATACCGCTAAACGACACTATCTGACCAGCGAATTTGACAATTTGACACTGAAAAAGCTGGACGACTATATCGATGATTATTATACCAAGTTTGGTGGCTGGGCCATGAAACCATTTGCCATGCTGGCGAGCAAATTCTCTGAAATGATCATGATGGATGCCGATGTCTTTTTCTTGCAAGATCCTGGCATGTTGTTTGATGATGAGGGTTACAAGATGACTGGCAGCTTGTTTTACTATGATCGTACCTTGTTTCCCAACTGGACAAAGGGCCCCGATTGGATGCGATCCTTCTTGCCTACCATGAGCTCGTTTGTTCCTACATCTCGCTGGTTCAGAGGCCTCTCTTCCCATGAGCAAGAGTCTGGTGTTGTAGTGATGGACAAGAAAAAGGCGCTGTTGGGTCTGCTGTCTACTTGCAAAATGAATGGTGCAACTGAGCGCGACCAAGTGGTTTACAAGCATGTGCATGGTGACAAGGAGACGTATTGGGTTGGCTTTGAAGTGACTCAAACGCCCTATGCCTTTGTCAAATCGTACGGCGGTGTTATTGGCAGCCATGGTCGTGGTAACGCTGATGGCTCACCCGAGTACATTTGCGGTAATCAGATCCATCTTGATGCGGAAGGAAAGCCTCTGTGGTTGAATGGCGGGCTGTACAGAAACAAGCATGCAAAGAATGGACTTGAATACCTCAATTTCACTCATTTCTCTACTGGCGACGACTGGGACTTTGGCACCAGCTGTATCAAGAACCAGGACACTGTGCATGACCTGGATCCAGTGCAACGAGTATACGCTCTAGCGTCCATTGAGATTGACAAGAAACGCGTGCTGGATCAAGAACTACTCGACAAGAATGAATGGAGATTTAAAGACGCCAAATAGCTTTTATAGTATACATTGTAAATACACGCATCTATCATATTTTTATTGGAAAAGGGCCAAGCAACTTAAGCCATCTTGATCAAAGCTCTGTTCTGGTCTACATGAACACCTTTCCCAAATGGCTCTATTACTTGGACAGTGATTGTACAGGTACCTGTAGCGATACCCAACATCCTCCCAGAAATGCACTTGGTTTCGATTGAGGAACAACGCAGCTGCTAATGACTGTATCACCGGATCCGCCCATCTTTCATAAAATATACCTTCTTCCTTGTCTATAAACTCAAAGAAGGCTTGGTAGGGTTCGCTCTTGAAGAACCGTGTTGTTGCAATCTGGAAACTGTTCCAGAAATAGCATCGGTTGTACTGTCCATCATCGCTGGTCATGAGAGACATCAAGCTTTCGTCTGCAACGTCAATTGATGGATGCCACTTTGCGTGCTGCTTTTTGAATTTAGTTACTGCTTTGAATAGTGATGGTATTGTTTCCTGCTTTTCGTAGGTCGCCATTGAATAGGATATCTCCTTGTGGTTATCCAGCATGTATTGAAACGGATCAAAGTCAATGGGACACATGTATTCGGTTCCTGGCTCAAATCTCCAAAAATAGTCCAGTTCCTCAAATATCGCATGACTGTATCAGGGTGCTGTCAGTAATAGACCTTGTCGCTTCATATACATACAACAGCTCGCTACTCACTTGAAAATGGTGCCTGCCATCAATCTTGACTTGAACCGGAATTCTTCAGTGTTGCCTTCTGTGTCTTTCAGGTAATTTCTTGCCAGCAGCGCTCTGAACTGATCTGTCGTATTTCCATAACCGTATTCATATGGAGTGACCTTTTCGAATTGCACATCTCCCTGAGTGATGGAAGCTACTAGCTCCTTGTATTCAGTGGATAAATCATCAGCCGTAAAGATAACATATGGATAGTGGTGATGCTTGTTGAACACGTCTTCAATGGTGCGCATTGTCTGTCGTAAATCACTGAGAGATTCTTTATCGCCATGTGCAAATGTGATGAAGGCTGCCTTCAGATGAGGGTTTGGATGCGACAGCTGTGCTGGCGGTGTGTACTGCCACTTGTTTCGATAATGTGGAATGTTGGTAAAGTATGGGATGTTGGCAGGTATCGTCTTGTACAGGGAAGTGAGAAACAGTAGCACCAGCAGTGTGATGGACAAGACGAAGGCTATCAACACACATAAGCGCAGCACTAGTTTTCTTTGATTCTTTCTATACGACATGGGCGGTTTTGATACAAGAGTAAGAAAGAAGATAACTGGGATAAGAAACAAACAAGATGTAAAACCATTTTTTTCTGGTTTTGTTTGGGTAATGTGTGTGTGTGTGTGTGTGTGTGTCTGATAACCCTATCTTGAAATCTTGTTTTTACCGGATTTTGCTCATCCATGTTTTCAATGTACCGCGGTAAAGATCATTGAATCATGATATACATTCAATTCATGCCAAGAGAATCCTTTTATTTGACACTTTCAAAGTAAGAAGTGGATCACGGTGGTGTAACAAGGTATACAAATGCCGTTGAATTGTCGTTTGGACTCAGTCAAACTTTGACATGTTGAGCTTGCTATACTTTGATCATGGCTAGTAAACGAATGATCAGTATTGCTACAGCTGTGAGTATCTTGGAGACGTCTGATAACTCGACTCGGGTATGCCATTAAAATTGTAATAGTTGAACACCTCACTCATATTGCTTGTAAAGCAAATCACGATATTGAAGCATTTTGCTTTATTAGAGCGTGCGTAGTGTAATTTTATGAGCCTTTTAAAAAGTACATCTATAGCGAATTCAGTCAAAACGAGCTGCAATCCAGCCCCACCTCTCCTATAGTCGACCTTCTTTCTAATGTATCTCTCATCAGTGTTCAGTACGCTTTTTGGGTACATCTGGACAGATGAATCCCAATTCCTCCCCAAATCTTTCCTCAAATCCCTCCCCAAACCCTTTCCCCATTGTCGGTTTTGCCAGTGGTTAATGTGCCTTGTCCAGGCTTGATTGTTCAGTATACTATACGATTTACCCACTACCCAATTGGCTCAATTCTCTAGTTGATGATTTAGAAATTGTGATTGCACATGTTTTAATGTCAAATAGCTCCTCTCAAATCATTGAAACTCATAGATCCAGGAATCTTGCAATATAAAAGCCTTTTGAGCACGAATTATAGACATCAAGTACCATCCAATAGCTTCTGCAGCTAAAATAGATGTCAAATATTTGTACATCTTGTACACAAACATGCCAAATCGAGCATTTGAATAGGATTTGGGCCTGGATCCTTGTCCTAAAATGAATGCCAGATGTTTAGCTGTGATACAAAACATTGACGGATCAGATATA
>JAXQGS010000695.1:0-15515 GCA_037040325.1 Mucor sp. M7501 | reverse complement strand
AACCTCCATCATTCAAAATCATCAATTTTTCCCTTGCTACCATAGGGCCGAAATGGCCAGAAATCGATCATCAACTCGATCCCCAGAAAATTGCTGAAAAGTGATCCATACCCTAATGTTAGGTCGTAGAACTCGATTACACTTGTTTTAAGACCGAGTTCACGCTTTGTTGGCGAGATATAAGCGATTCAAAGCCTTGATTTTACAGTGGTAAATACGTTTGAGAGCTGTTCACTGAGCATTGGGATTATTAACATCTGATCTGATGGTTTGTAGTCTATCATCTAGCGAAATAGTGCATTATTAAATTCTTTGTCCATTGAAAAAAGCGAAATTTCTACAGGATTTATGTACAGATTTACCCAAAACGCACACCCAATACCCAAAATCGATGAAAAACTGCTTTTGTAGTAGTTATCGACTCGATTGACTGGCATTGTGTCATTTGACGGATGAGCGAAAAGAAGGATATTTCTCGCCCGACTTTGACATAGCCTTTCCTTAGTATTAGAAACCACACATCGTCAAACAGATGAACAGAATTGATTCATTTTGTAAGATTCAACATTGCATTTAGTTGGGGATGGGTTACAGCTCGTAGTAGAGTTACAATTTGTCATTGTTTTTTTTCCTATGCACCCGGAATTAACTCGACTCAAGAAAATGTCCTCATTTACCATATAATATCAAAAGTCTGGTGCATTGGATCAACATAATTTATATGGATCAGGTTGAAATTTTACCAAAAACAGCAAAGCGGTGTTGTAGCCAGTTTGGCGGGCGGCTGACAGCAGAAGTGATGATGCCCTTCTGGTGAATGCAAATCAAAAAGCGCCATCACCTAACTTTACTACCCTCTTTTACTATTTTCTCGTATTTCGATATCTAATAAAAGGGCTAATTACTGCTAATTGCTCAACCAAATGCGAAACTGTCACTCTAATCAACATTGCGTATAGTATTTTGAGGGCCCCATCTCATCTAACTAGAGATTAGTATGATGTATCGATTTGCCTACTTGAAAGGAGCAGGTAAAGTACAATGTACAAAAAAAGACGGGTCCCCAGGCAGTTTACTTGTCTTTTTTTCAGTCGAAATCAAACAAATTCATGGCATCATTGTTTGTTCTCACAATAGCAGTGACCCTGTTCCAACCAATTATCATGCTGTCAATCACGTTTCAACCTTGACATGTTCGTTTCAAGTATTTCACATGAGATCTCTCATACAACATCACATTAAACAGCATGAATACACAACAACAATGACAAGGAATTTACATCAATATGTTTTTATATACAAGAGAGGACGAGGGATAAAAAGGAAAAGGAATAAGCAATAATAAAAGTGGAGTGGGGAAATACAAACAAGGCCAATCGTAGTTGTAGTACATGACATTATCAACGCCATTCACGGAACATCATGCCACCAAATTCCTCTCGATTGGTAGTCATTGAAGCGGAAAAGGGACTTGGATAAGAGGCCTTCTTTTGCTCAAGTAAATGCTGTATAGAGCATTATATATACACCATGTCAATAAGTGTTTGCTCCAATAAACCTCTCCTTGCTACATACCTCAATCTGACTAGCATCTACAAATGTGGGTAGCTTTGGAGTGCCAGAGGGTGTTGCAATCTTGGTGGTTCTATGATGTCCTTCATCAAAAGTGGCGCCTAGGTCTCGAAGAGCAGCTAATCTCTCGTTGCCTACTGGCATGGATCGAATGTTCTTTTGCTTTAATCTCTCTTCGTACATTGTGTTTTGTTCAATATCAGGATGAAAGTGGTTTGATTCTGTCATTTTGGGTTACTGTAGGTAATAAGAGATGAAAAAAGAGAAAAAGAGAAAAAAGAAACTCAAGAGGCATTTTGAGCAAGGAAAAAATTCATGCAAAACCTTGTTTTTTTTCTCACATCAATACCATCAACGGCAAAAGGATCAAGCGACCCTATACTTGAGACTTATATACTCTGAGCGAGCAAAAGAGGCAGAAATTAGAAAAAAAGGGGAGATGCATAAGAAAGGGGATCACCATCATCATCATTGTATGCTAGCTACACAATAAAAAAAGGGGGGAAAGAAGAAGGATGCGCAATAACTTGTTCTTTCTCTTTATTACATCTTGTGCAAATGATTCGTATTGCAGCTCGCCACAACAACAACATTCACCATAGGTCGCTGAGCGATGCCACATCGTACTACTGTAGAGACACAAACACCATCTATGACATCAGTCAATCATGCGAAATTGATCACAAGAAACATGTATCATTTGAGAATGACAATAGAACAGTAGTCGAAGAAGAAGACGACGAGGAGGACAAGGAAGGCCACAATTACATTTCCACACTGCTAGAGTACCTGGATGATTTGTACTCCAAATACTCGTTTGCCATTGTGTTGGAGAACAAGGGGAATACAGCCAGAGATCATTTGGGTATGTACTTTTAGCAGCCTATACTACCTTGGCACATGCACTGAAAGGCAGCTCTTTTTTCTTTAGCAAACGAAAGAACCTACCTTGCTTGGTTCAGAACATCCCTCTCTCTGATCACCCTAGGGATTGGCATTATACAGGTGTATCATGTGTCCTCGGCAAATCACAAAAGACTAGGCAGAGCTTTGGGCCTGATATTCATAATGGCTAGCATTTTGTTTCTTTATTTTGGCAATGTTCGCTATTTCCATGCGCAATGGGCATTGCAGCACGGCAATTTCCCTGCCAGTAGAGGTGTCATTACATGGGCCTCTTTCTGCGTGCTGTTTTTATTTGTGGGCATGTTTACCGTCATGGTGCTTGAATCCAATTTATGAGCACCGTATTTGAAACAGTGTCACGATCCATAGCATGTTTGTAATTTTCATCTCTCTTTCTCTTCTAGTCCCTTCTTTTTTTTTAATAAATCCTACGCATACACACTCACATGCCGACGATCCATGTCGACCAAGATGTCAGCAAGTACCTTGTGGATGCAGTCAATAGACTAAAGACATTACAGCATGTCAATGTCACCAAAGAACTGACCTCTCATTACAACTACGGAACGAAAGAACCTTACATACGCGATCGCTTTCGAATTGAGATGGGCCTCAAGACAAAGGACATACGCTGTAAGTCGAGCAATGACTGCCCTATGGTACTGCAACTCTAACAGCGCATCCTTAGGCCAAGTAGTGTTTGATTCATCCAGCTATTATTCGCCTCCTGACATCGTATTCGATACATCTGTCAGTATCCATGAAGCGTTTGATGTTGAGGAACAGAGCGCTTTACTGCCAGCAGATGATTGGGATCTAAAGGACGAAAACTGCTTATACAATTGGTTTGAGAATCTTGTTGGCAGACTCAAGGAGGTATGTAATCCTATTACTGTACACATGCTGGTAAAACAAGCTCACCAAGATTTGCATGATTCTGACAGCCGCCCAAATCACCATCACCATCACCTTCTCCACCGCCAAAAATGCCACTATCAAACAGAAAGAAAAAGAACTGGGGCATATTCAAGCCTGACGATGACTCGGACGACGATCTCATTATTTCAAAAGAAGAGAAGGCAGACAGTGATGACGATTTTATGCCCACAGAGAGCAATCGCAGGAGCAAGGACAGCAAGACTAGAAACAAGCGACCTGCCAGAAACCAAAACGACAAGGCAAAAGATATCAAGCGACCCAAAGTGATTGAGCAGATTGGCGAATTCAAAACGCACACCATTATTGATTCAGACGAGGAGATGTCAGACATGAGCGTGGATTCCAAGCAAGCCAACAAGAGCTCGTGTGTGTACACAGGCATTGAATTAAAGGAAAAGGGCAAGGCAAAGATGGAGGGAGACACAAGGATCGACGAGGCAAAGCCCCAAAGACGAAATCCTTATATCGATGAATCCAGCGCTATGAATTTCGAGTTTGATGACGACCCCAAAGAGATTGCACCAAAGGAGGAAACCAAGACGAAGCCTCAACAAAGAAATCCCTACATTGTTGAAACGAGCACATTTAATTTCGGATTTGATGACAAGTCCAATGATCTGGAGTCAAAGGGCGAGGCGTGCAAGGCAGAGAGAAGCGCGAAAATCGAAAAGACGAAGCCTCAACAAAGAAATCCCTACATTGCTGAAACGAGCGCATTTAATTTTGGGTTTGATGACAAGCCTAAAGATCTAAAGTCAAAGAATGAGGAATGCAAGGTGGAAAGACATACGACAAACGAAAAGACGAAGCCTCAGCAAAGAAATCCCTACATTGCTGAAACGAGCACATTTAATTTCGAGTTTGATGATAAACCAAAAGACACTGAATGCATCAAAAGGAACCCTTTCATTGATGATTTCGAGGATATGGAGATTGACAAGCCAGAAGCAAAGAAACCCAAGACGATCGATCTCATGCAAAAGACGAGAAGATTGACTGAAAGCCCAACAAAGGTGGCTGCAATGCGCATGCAAAAGGAAGCCAAGTGGGGAAAAGACTTTATGGCACTGTGGAGAAGGAAGTTTGTTCAGTACGTTTCAGCAAATGCGTTGGTAGAACAAGGCTAACATGCACGCACAGGAATATTATGAAGATGGACCCAGAGGACACGGGCGCATTGACACTTTACATGCCATTCAGAATTGCCACGACATCAGACAGCTGGGAAAGGTATAGCGAGGCTAAGAAGAAACAGCTGATGGAGTTCTTTGAAGCACAGGGCATGTCGCCAAAAGCGAAAACGATCACACCAAAGCCTGAAGCGCCCATGCTGGTTCACTGTAAGTCTTGGATATACACTTTTGGAAAGGACACTAACACCTCTCCAGTGGAACTCGTGTCTTTTACTCGCCTCAAAGTGACACTTATCTCTGCCATCAATACAAGCGAACAAGCATCAGACGGGGTTGATTCTATTGATTTGACATATAATCTCAATCAAGAGAATGCCGTGGGATCTGAACTCAACAGGATCAAGAATGACATTAAAGAGCAGGCTATTCATTTCCATTTGTTTCAAACAAAGTTGGAGCATTAAGCATGTGCTGCCCCAATTTGTACATAATCCCCCCCCCCCCTTTATACCAGTGCAAATGGCAGGGCCAATTTGCGCATTCAAAGTACATATTACATAAATCATTCTTAATCAACGTCTGTTGGACAAGCATCACTCGAATGACTGGACATGCGATCATAAAGTGATCTGACATGTTTTATTTCCATTAAGCTATCAGGGTTTGTCAGCAATATATACAAGGATCTCTTTGAAATGTTTATATTCTATGAGCTATTATTAATTTCAGTATTTGCTTACATGTAACCATGAAAAGCCATTACCAAATGCTTACGAGAAAGCCCGCGGATAAAAACAACATCTGACAGCTGGCTGCCCTTGGCTTATGCAATGTGTACAGCGGTGTGCTTGGCATGTCGGTGCGGGCTATTCATGCTCAAGCCCAATGTTAAATTGGAACAACAGAGGCTACATGACTACTACCACAAAGTGCATTCACATGATGATAGCGAGGCTTCAAAGAAACGCCAAAGGCTTAAAGTTTATTTTGTTCATGTTGAACCTGATCATAAAGGTGTGTCGTTTGAATACATGTGCAATCCAATACCATCTTAAAGCTAATAAGCTATATACATGATTGACGTACTACAAATTCAATGAATGCGACGATAGTATATCATTTAATAAAAAGATAGGCCGATAGAAAAGACGACACTAATTAGTATAATCAATCGTTTCAAATCGACTTTTCCTTTACACAAAATCAATAACTTTATTCACCTCGTTTTCTTACAATTAAACAAGACATGTCAGAAATAAAGCTACGATAAGAGTGTGCCCTTTTCCCTTTTCGTCCCTCTTCTTCTTCTTCTTTAACAAACAAACAAATTCAATAATTATACTTATTCCAAGCATAGTGCTGTTGTACTACTGTAATATATAATTAGCACACCTTTGGCTCATCGTTTAGTTAGTGGCACTCATCATTATTACATCCAACCTGTCTGTAAGTAACTCGATTAAAAAAAAAGTATATATATAATACATGCATCAGTCTTCTGTCAAATGTCAAAAACTCATCTATTTTTCTTCCTGCATTGCCACTTTTAGTCTACATTACAATGTCATCAAAACTATTGCTCTTTTCGGTGCTTGCTGTCATCAGCAGCTTGCTGGCTCAATGCTGTCATGGTCTTCACTTGAACGGTGGTGGCAAGACGCTTACTATGAAGTCAAGAAACCTCTTCTCTCTCAAACCCAGTGATCGCGATACCGAAGAAAAGATTCCTCAACAATATGGCCCCTTTACCATCAATATGCCCCTGGATCATTTCGAGGGTGACAAGACCACTTTCAAGAATAGATATTGGGTCAACACTGACTATTACAAACCAAATGGCCCTGTTCTCTGTAAGTAGATCCGCTGCTTGTGTGTATACATTGCATACTAACACTCGTTGTCTATAGTGACCAATGCGGGTGAAGCTGCTGTCACTGATGCGGC
The DNA here is from genome assembly GCA_037040325.1 of Mucor sp. M7501. NCBI lineage: Eukaryota > Fungi > Mucoromycota > Mucoromycetes > Mucorales > Mucoraceae > Mucor > Mucor sp. M7501. Next base: position 9,021 of record JAXQGS010000695.1, on the reverse strand, counting down.
CTATGTCATGTTCAACTCTACAGTAGCACAATTAGCTCAAAGATTAGGCGGCATCTTTGTGTACATGGAGCATAGATTTTACGGAGCTTCCGGACCTAGTGTAAGCATGTGCGTGTGTGGGGGAAGGGGGACTTTTGGCTAATCACTTTTTATACAGAACTTTGAACAAGAATTGAATAAACTGACAGCCGAGCAAGCACTTGCAGATATTGCGTATCTCATCAAAAACATCAAGGTAACTACAAGAGTGTTGAGCAAACGGAATAACACATCTAAATTGTTTGAGCAGTTCTCGGCAGATCTAAAGGTCCCGCCTGTACCTGAGACAAAGGTGATTGTGTACGGCTGCAGCTACAGTGGTAATTTAGCTGCTTGGATGAAGGACAAGTACTCTGATATTGTCTTTGCTTCTGTTGCTTCTTCGGCTCCTGTTCAGGCACAGTTTGATTTCTATCAATACTTTGATCCCATCATGCGTTATGCTCCCCAGCCTTGTATCCGCACCATTAGAAAAGTGATTTCTACTGTCGATGGCATCTTGTTTGGAAACGATACCAAGCAGGTAACGGCCCTCAAGAAGCTGTTTGGTGCTGAAGACTTGTATGATGATGATTTTGCATCTCGTGAGTATGAAATCACCACGTAAATTGGAATGATTTATTAACCAACATGTTTCTGCTTGATAGTCCTGTCAAATCCACTAGCCGAATACTGGCAATATGGCATCACTGCCAGCAAGAACAATTTTGAAGACATCATCTGCAACACGGTATTCAACTCGACAGGCAGCACCACTGCTGAGCAAGACCTGCTTCTCTTTGCCTCCTTTATTAAATCCTTCACAAAGACAAATCTCTGCCCTGGCTATGATACACTCGCGAATTGTGTCGGCACACACAATGAAACAGACCTCCAGATTCAAAAGCAAAATGATCCCTCGACGACTTCCTGGCTCTGGCAAACATGTCTCGAATTTGGTTATTTCCAAGTAGCTGCTCCTCATGGCGAACCTACGATTGTGTCTCGTAAATTGACTACGGATCTCTTTGAACGCGTGTGTCAGCTCAATTTCCCCAACATAAAGGTACCAAGCCAGCCTGATGTGAGTCAAGTCAACAAGGAGTATCAAGGCTGGAATATCGAGTTGGAAAAGACGATTTGGATCGATGGCGAATGGGATAGTTGGAGAGAGTTGAGCGTTCACAGCCAACAAGCTAATCGCAAGGTTCAAAACGGCATCATTATTCCAAAGGCAACCCATTGTGCTGTAAGTTGCGCTATATTGATCATACCCATCTCATGCTGTTTAACTGATATATCTTACTCTTAGAACTTTCTTGGCGTCACTAGCAATACTCCTCAATACATGATTGATGTTCAAGACCAGCAATACACCCTGTTGAAATCATGGCTTCAAGAATAGTTTAAATGCTCTTAAAATTTAGAATAAATACTAGAATTTATTATTTGCTTCCCTTTTACTCGGTCTTGCGAGCAGCAGCAGCTTCACGCTCACGCTTACGCAAAGCTCTCTTGCGAATATCCTTTTGAATGTCTATTGCAACACATGTGTGAGATACTAGACGTTTAAAAACATTCAACAACTTACTGTCATTTTGAGTAACCCAGAACTGATTAGTCAACAAGTTGTTGATGGCCCAATTGGCAACACCATGCATAGGATAAGGTGTAGATGTAAAGGGAACATTGGCGCCGCAAGGAACACCCACCTTGTTCAAGACACTAGCGACGTAGTTTTTGGCAGTAGGGATCAAAAGAGAAGGCTTGCGGATCTTGCTCATGGCAGAGACAACAAAGTAAGTGTTGACATGCTCAACAACGATGCCATCCTTGGCAACCTCTGTACCTAAAGCTTGAGACCAAGTAGACAAAAATGCCTTACCAGCAGAGTAGACAGACAAATAAGGGGTAGGAACTAAACCAGCAAAAGAGCCCATGTTGAAGATGAGACCCTTCTTGCTACAATGCCATACACACACACATGTCAGCCTCAATCCCTTTGCATCCCACATGTCAACAACTTACTTTTGCTTCATTTGGGGAAGGACTAACTTTGTCATCTTCATGAGGCCCTTGATGTTGACTTCGATAATGTTGTTGATGAGAGCATCGTCTTCTTCAGCAAAGGGTGTAGGAATATCGTGATTCACGCCAACATTGTTGACCAAGACACCGACACGAATAGAATCAATGATAGCCTTTACCTTGTTGAAATCCTCGGCATCACCCTTTGTGAAATCCATGGCAAATGTCTTTGTTTCAACACCATATTGCTCGGCTAAGTTTCCCTTCCAATTCAGTCAAACATTCATAACGTACAGCCATAATGCAACTTACAAATCTCCTTGGCAGCAGTATCCAACTTGGATTGAGTACGAGAAATCAACAAGACATTGAACTTTTTCTTTGCGAGTTGCAAAGCAAACTCCTTTCCAATACCATCAGTAGCACCAGTAACAACTAGAGAACATGGCATGATGAGTCTCTGATCCCTCATATCTCAAGTTCTCGATCAGAAAGTGTCCTTACCTGCCCATGCACCATCACCAGCACCAAACTTTTTAAGCTACATTTTGACATCATTAATGAACGGAAAGGGGTCGCGCGGGTGTTTTTTCCAAAAATAATCAAACACTTACAGGGATACCGCTTGCAACAAATGTATCGAAAAGCGTCTTTAACAGAGTCAAGACCTTGTAACCGATAAAAGCGGCACCAATGGCTGCAAATAAGGTGATTGAATTACACTGAACCATTTGAAAGATAAATTGAAGAAAGCCTACATTTGTTGGGGATTTATCAGGAACCCACCTTTTGTATTCATGGGAGGACCACTTTTGCCGGACATTGCCGGTATATCTTATGTGATACTGGTACCTGGGGCCGGATCATCATGCAATACGCGTAGTTTTGCGTATAAATGACACCTTCTTTCTATTTCAGGTTGCAATTCTCTTTTGTGATAAAATATGCCTCTTTTTTTTTGCATCAAACTTGCTGACTGGTGCTTCCGAGCACTAGTATGGCCCAAAGTATACTGGCGATGTCTGGCAGAGGTGGCGCCCTCATAAAAAAAGAGATGTATGTTTAAAGTGTATCCTTTATATGTAAAAACCAACACTACATTTATTCACATTCTTATAGCCCCAAGTTCTGATCTCTCAGACACATCAATCTCTTCTGCAGAGGTCAAAAGAACGATGAAAACCAACTACTTTCTGGGTGATGGAAGCAAGGAGTGGAAAGCAGAGCAAGAGGTAAATAAGCACGTCGATACATATAGCTGAATAAAGCCAACACATTACGTTTAACAGCTTCTTGTGAATGATATCAACATCACAGCAGCACTCAAGGTGTTCAGAAAGCATTCGGTCCGACAAGCAGAAAAAGGACACATTAACTGCTTGAGAGTTTTGTAAGTACTCACAAGGCTGTATTTCTTTTTTCTCTTGACATGCTAATTTTAACTGTACCAAATCCACTCACTCTAGGTCGCTCTCTCACATCTTCCCCGTCAACAAGTATGAAGATAAAAAGTCTATCACTCGATACTTGGATAGAAGCGATAGCAAGGCCTTGAAATCAACAGCTAGCCTTATGAAGCCCAAGCTTCAACGTACTTCTGACAAGGCTGTTGTGTACTGCAAGAACGAGGCTAACGTAAGTTGAGCCAGTTAAAAAAGAGGCTTTTCTAATAATATTTGTATATAGAAAGCTGAGGAGGATAACGGTAGTGAAGGAGAAGAAAAGGAAGAAGAAGAAGAACAAAGAGAAGAAAATGAAGCCAAGGAAGTTATGATGGGCATGGTCAAGCATCTGGTGAAGCATGAGCTTCAATTTCGTGCTTCCGTTGCGGACACCTCGGAAGCCTCATTCACAGAAAAGTTTCTAATGCCTGCTATCCGAAAAGTCCTATTACAAGATGCAAGCGAAGATTTTTTATATGCCATGTGAGTGTACATCTCAGCTGTTTTTGTTTATATATTTATATACTAAAGGCCGTTACTCATCCTCATGGATAGGATTGACAAGCCAGATCAAAGTGGCAAAAAACCAGATTTCATGATTGGCACCAAGGTCAAAAGTAAAGAGTTGTACTTTTTCTTTGTTGAGGTGAAAAGACCAGATGCAACCAGCAAGTACCAGCCCGAGGACGATTATGCAAAGATAATGAAGCATATGAAAGGGTCTGTGGACGAACAGCTTCATTTGGGTGTGGAGACCCCTTCGTCACTTGGTCTTCTGGTTGTAGATATGCTTGCATTCGGTGTACCGTTTACAGAAATATGGTGCTTTTGGCTGACGGAATATACATGCCAATGGCAATTAATCGCTTCCATCTGGTCCAAGACACCCAGCATCTTATACACTTGCCCTCAATCGTGGAGAATTTTTACTTCGTCAAGGTATTTATTGCAAACAAAGTAGCTATAGCAACAGTATACTGACGTATTCTATACAGTGTGAGCTCGAGCAGTTTGCTGTAAGAGTGAATGAGAAGAAGACAAGCAAGAATAACGTACACCAAGGCACTTGATATTGGTGTCTCTTTTGAGATCAAGCTTGTAACAAAAACGAAGGCCAAGAAGAAGACCAGCAAAGCCAACAAGCAATTCCTCTTAGATCCATGTTGAAGAGCATCACCCTTATGTAAACCAGACATCTTGGATAGAATCGCTTTAAGATAGAATCCCAACGATCTTATTCTTTCCCAATATACATTATGGTACAAGTAATAAACAAACAAGATCTTTCAACTATCAGAATAATGGGTATACTTGTCTGGAGCGCTAATTATCGTCTTCAAGTCCTTGTAACATATACACATTTCAAAACCTAAATGAGCTGGTAACCATCACTAAACCATGGCGTCTAAAGCAATGTGAAGTCTATATTTTCGCACAGCATTCTGACAGCATATTTAAAGATTTATTATAAAGGGACATGTAATACCTCACTGTAGTGGCAATGGCTGCAACTGAGCTTTAGCAATTTGTTGCGTTCCAAGGGGTCGCCTCGGTAAATCATCAAACAAAGCTTATTCCCCTCATTTGCACCCAACAGTTGGGTTTCCGCACGTGGAAATGGTTGCACGATGACAAGGAGAACAGCCTCTAGAGCATTTAGCAGCTGTCAAAATCTAAATAGAGTGGAGGCCTATAGGAAGCAGGTAAAAAAATGTTTTTAATCCAAACCAACGAGCTGATCTACAATCCTATGCTTTGATTACTCATAGTAATCAACAAAGGCGCCTGATCTCAATTCTTGAAGCCAGAAATGGGCAAAAATGTATTATGCGAAAGACTTTGATCTGATGAGCCGTGGTTCGTAGCGCAAATCATGCAGCCAATGATACACAACTCAAAAACTAAGTTTGCGGGGGGTAATGCTACATTGTAAAATGTAGAGTGATTTTATTTGATATCATTGTGTGGTGATTAACAGTATATAGTAGTAAATATGTAGGGTTTTTTCAATTTTTCGTTTTTTTTTTTTTGTTGCAGGCTATCGTCGAAAAGAAGGGAGATTAATGAATGCTGTGGTGGTAAAAGGAAGGGTATGGGCATAGAATTAGAGAGTATAGTTTATAGTAAAAGAGAAAAGAATCTACGAGTTTTACTGCTCGTATGCGTTTTTGACGATTTAGTGGAAGCAGGAATTTGCTGTTGTTGTTGCTTGTCTTGTTGATCTTGTTGAATGTTGAATGAAAGTTTGAGATCAGGTAGTTTGGAGAATTCGAGATCTTCAAAAGATGATACAGTATCACGGATGGAAGGCTTCTCGTGGACAATGGGGTAACTCATTACGACCAGCGTAGCTTGTTGTTCAGGTAGTTGTTCAGATGGCTGTTGGTTATCTGATGCGCTTGTATTTCGTCTTTTGGCGTAGCGCGCATGTTCTTCAGATGAGAATGCGTCCACTGATAAGAATGGGCTCTTTGCAAAACTGGGCTTGACAAGCACATCGTCGTCTAAACAAAAGCTATCGACGTTGGATAACATGCTGATGCTGCCACGCTTTCTAGCGGGTTGAAACAAGGGTGGTTCATCTTCATCCTCCTCCTCCTCCTCTTCTTCTTCTTCGTCTGATGCATCTTGATAGAATCCATCTTGATGTTGGTGAGACCGATCGTATCTGACAAGGTGCTGCTGCTCCAGCTCAAAGTATCTCTCGTCTGTAAAGGAATAGCCGTCAAAAATGTCTTGCACTTCTTCAGAGAATTCAATTTCGGAAGGAATGGGAGTCAAAGCAGGAGACATTGCCAGGAAATCAGGATCAAAATTGGTGAAATCCAGCTCGTCAGTGACAGGAGGAAGATAGGGAGGCTGCAGTCTACGATTTCTGATATCATCCCATGAGATGTCTGCAAAATAAACGTGATCTTTGATTTCCTCGACGCCCTGTGCTCCAAGACGAGTGCGAGGATCTCGATCCAGTATGTCTGACAGAAACTCGGCTGTTTCATAATCAAACACGTCGGCTGGGAACTCCAGCACGTCCGTCAAAACACGCTGGTACATGTCTGAATGATTGTCGGCCCAGAAAGGCGTGATGCCAGCCAGCATTTCATACAGGATGGTACCAAAACTCCAGTAGTCAATGGCGAACGAGTAGGCCTCTCCCAAAAGCACTTCGGGAGCCAAGTATTCTGCAGTGCCGCAGAATGTCTGCGTGGTGTAGTCGTCTTCCTCTGTCAACCATTTGCTAAGGCCGAAATCTGTCAAAACGATATGGCCATCGCCACTCAGCAGGATGTTCTCGGGCTTCAAATCTCTGTAGAGGACACCCAGGCGATGCAGTTCACCAATGCCATCAATGATTTCAGCTGCATAAAAGAGTGCGCATTCTGGCGTGAAATTGTAGAGTCTGGCCATGTGTGTAGCGAGGTCGCCGCCACAATAGTAGTTGGTCAGCAAGTACAGTCGATGCTCATCTTGGAACGAGGTGTGCAGCTTGGCGAGATAGGGATGGTCGATTTCAGCTAGTTTAGCCAGAATGTTTCTTTCATCCAGAGTGTGGGTTATCTCTCTTTGGTCAATCACATGCTCCTTGACAATGGATTTTAAAGCGTACAGCTCCTTGGTTATTTGCGATCTTACCAATACAACCTAGACAGTGGTCATTTGAATTGAGTATAGGCTATTTATAACAGTTGGATTGCAACTTACTTTTCCCATGCAACCCTTTCCTAGGACTTTGATCATTTCCAAGTGGTCGAGCGGAAATGTGTCTTGGTAGTGTTGCTGAGAGCGAGCAGAGTGTCTGGAGAGTACATCAATCAAGTCGTCATTGTCGTCGTCTTCCTCCTCCTCTTCTTCTTTGTCTGTTTCATCGCCTCGGCTATTCGTTTTGATCGAGTTGGGTAAACTTATAATCGAGGGATGTGGGCTGGGTACCCAGACCTTGCCAACGTCAATTCGACTATCTACAATAGAATCTTCCAGTGTCGTAGTATTGAGTTGTGGCGAATACGATGCGGGTGTGTCTTGCGGATCATGTGAGACGGATGAGGGGGATGTTGATACATGTGATTTCTCTTTTATCAAATCACCTTCTCTCTGAGGAGAGAAGAAATCTCGCAAAAGGGTTGAATTCTTGAGAGTTGGATCCATGGAGCAGCGATACAAGTACTTTTCAACCTTTTCAGCATTGGATTTCATGGACATGTGAAAGAAGTTTCGGATGCTTTTTCTCTTTTCCGCTTTGGAGATGGATTCGGAGAGGCTTGGAAATGGCACCTTGATCTTTTGGTAGTGGGTCTTGATCTTTAAAAGTGTATATTTGGTTAGAGCATGTGCTTGCAACTTGGTAGTGTATATATATATCCTCCTTACCAAATGATCAAAACTGTAGAGATCAGGAATGTACCTGATTACATAAAGATCAAATTGACTTGTCTTTACGGTAATGTTGAACTCCTGCAGAGGGCATTATCAGTTACACGATGCTTTATCCTCATTTTTTTTTTTTTCTAAATTGACTTACAGGCACGGTTTTCCATGATTTGTCGTTTGTGTCTTTTACAACAATTGGGTATTCGGTTACTTTAATTTCATAAATTGATTCCATGGTGAATGAACGTGTTTGCTGAATCTCCGAAATAAGGTGTGCTGCTGCTGGTTGTTGTTGTTGTGTTTAAAGCGACAAGGTTCGTTTTCTTTTTTTTTTTTTTTTTGGTTGTTTCTCGAGATAATATAAATGTATGCTGTGTAGTGTAGGACAGTTCTACAAGGCAATCATATTAGTAACAATTCGATTGAATGGATATTCATCCATGGTCGCTTACATATGTACGGTGATGTATATATAATATATTTAAAAAAAAAAAAAAAAAACCTTTGCCAAATGTTAGCATCATCATCTATCAAATCGCACATTTCCAAATGTTGTTGCTTGAGTACCTGAACCAAGTTAAAAAAAAATATATTATATATCCAGGTAGAGAGTAGGGTTGCCTCTTTTCTTTGTTGTTTCTTTTCTTCAAGTGTTTCTTTCCTCTCTTATTTCAATTGACTGAATCAAGTGAAAAGCAGAGAAAAGGGGTAGGGACAGAAATGAACAAAGAGAAAAAGAAAGAAAGAGAAAAAAAGAGAGGAGGGAAAAAGAAAAGAAAGAAATGATGAAAAAACGAGGGGAATAGATACAGCATACCACTGCTCACTCTCTCTCTCTCTCACTCTTTTTCGGAATGATGACTATATGATATATATATTTCTTGCGTTACATGCGCCATTAAAATTTACTCGATGATGGTTACATAACACATTTTGAAATGTAACTGCAAGATTTGATTCCAACTGTTGAATCATGCTGTAATGTGTATAGTGAATTGTGTGCGTGTGCGTATAAATATACATGTTCTTATTCTATAAAAAGCATTATTGCTCTTGTGATTGTCTCGGCAAATGTATGTACTCTACTACGCACTTTACATGTATACTACTCTATACATCTATGCATTCTTAAATGTTGTATATATACACACATACACAAACTTTG
>JAXQGS010000694.1:0-15474 GCA_037040325.1 Mucor sp. M7501 | reverse complement strand
AGTCTAGAGAAATACCTGCTGTTCGAGTAGCAGAATTTCGTGTAATTGCCCCTGAAAGGTTTTGGGATGTCCAGATCAAGGATTTAGAAAGCCAGAGGACGCTACGAAATTCAATCCCAGCATATGCTGTGTTTTGCCCTGAAAACCACATTTTGTAGAGTAAATGACACTATAGACGTCTAAAATTGCTTCCGCTATGCTCAATCTCTACCGGTGTCATCCTTTAGGCTCCAAGTACATGCTGCTGTATTTTGAAATCTGGCATTTGAGCATATATGTTAAGGGTCTATCCTCGTCGTTATTGGCCACGTTTCTTGGGTTTAGATGACAGCTTCAGTGAGATGTTCTGGGTATCTCGAGGGCATCATCTATATAAGTGATGGCAATTGCATTTACATGATAATAGTTTCGTAAAGGCATGGCATCAAATAACAATACACTACTCCAAAATGGCGTGCATTTCTTGATCATCCTTCACAAACACTGCACACATCTCTTTGGATCTACCTGCAATGTGGATGGCTACTATTATACCCAGACCTCTGCTCTTGAAATGTAGATGATCCTCACCACATTTCGCTTGTCCCATTTATCCGTGGAGGACTGCCTATAAGAAAAATTTTTACTAAAATTTTTCAGGCTATTTAGGTACCAACATGGGCACGACGCTTTGTTTACTTTTTTTCTTTCTCTCTCTCTCTCTTTTACTTTTTACACGTAAACAATGGTTGCCTAGTAAGTTTTTTCTCTTCTACTTCAGAAAGAAAATCCATCCAGGAGCGCTCTCAAATATGCAAACTTGTACCTTATGGGTGCATTTTGTCTATTACATTTTATCTTCATCTCCATCCTACTGGATATTGACACCATCCTGGAGTTTTGAAGGCGTTGGGATTCAGTCGTCTCTTTTTCTTTCGGAAAAAAAGGCTTCTACGTCCTTAAATTGATCATGTTCATGGCTTACATCTAGGGACCCACTCCGGGTTCTTTCTAGGTGACATGCAACTGTTCCTTTTGTATTCATTCTTTGATTGATACAGCCCACTTTTATATCGTAAAGATACAAAAGGTCGTGTAATCTACTCGCGTTCTTTATTGAACGCTTGTACGTTATCAAATGCATTACTTGTCACTGCAATGTCGCTTTTGCTTGGGTTGAAAACACATTATAATGCTACGTGTTATTGGATATTTACCATTAACCTCGTTTTTCTTTCCCTCTTTCTAACAAAATAGCAACGTCCCTACTGCTGATGACATTCTTGTTCCCGAGACTCTCTTGAAGAAGAGAAAGACTGGCGCTGATGCTGCTGCTAAGGCTGCTGCTCAAAAGGTTGAGCTCCGTAAGGTAAGCAATCGCTTGACATGGTACCAAGGATCAGTAAGAATTGCAAGTATGATGATTTGGGTACCGCCCACTATTTTGGCTAGATTGCACTCGATGATGCCTATCTGTTAACCATCTTTCGGGGCTGATTTGCATTCTTATTGATCTCTTGTCTTTATATACTACTGTAACATGTATACTAATCTATTCTTTCATTGACAGGCTAAGCTCTCCAAGAGACGTGAACTTTTCAAGCGTGCTGCCAAGTATGATGCTGAATACAAGGCTGCTGCCAAGAACGAGATTCGTCTCCGTCGTCAAGCTAAGGCTCAAGGCAACTACTACGTTCCTGCTCAAGAGAAGCTTGTCTTTGTTGTCCGTATCCGCGGTATCAACAACATTGCTCCCAAGCCTCGTAAGGTTCTTCAACTTTTGCGTCTCTTGCAAATCAACAACGGTGTCTTTGTCCGTCTCAACAAGGCTACCTCTGAGATGCTCCAATTGATCCAACCTTATGTCACCTACGGTTACCCCAACTTGAAGACCATCCGCGAGTTGATCTACAAGCGTGGATATGCCAAGGTTAACAAGCAACGTATCCCCATCTCTGATAACTCTGTCATTGAGAAGTCTCTCGGCAAGTACAACATTATCTGTGTTGAGGATCTTATCCACGAGATTGCCACTGTTGGTCCCCACTTCAAGGAAGCTTCCAACTTCCTCTGGCCCTTCAAGCTCTCCAACCCCAACAACATGTGGAGAGAACGCAAGTTCCTCAACTATGTTGAAGGTGGTGACACTGGTAACCGTGAGGCCTTCATCAACAACTTGGTTCAATCCATGAACTAAGTCTTGCACATTTAATGTTGTATCCTTGTAATCATTCATCTTTCATTCCGTGTAGTTTTGTTAAATAAATTAATAAAATGAATACTACATACATTTGTACATATTACCTTATAATTACATGCCCATGTCTCTTCTGCTTACTGTATCGTACGTAAATGAACATGATGAGAATATGATGCTGTTGCGAGTCTTGATTGACATGATCAGATCGCGAGGTATCTCAGGGATAAGATAGCTGTCAAAGACATGTAGAAGACTCTAGCTCTTTCAAGTTAAGTGGCTTTTTTCTTCAGGTCCACTCTATTGAGTACAGCAGTATATCTCGGTTTTATTCTTAAAATACATTATTCACAGCACGAGTTACACAGCATCGTGTTGCAACATGAATGAGAAAGCATGTTCAAGCATCTCAATCATGTATGGCTGATAACTATACATGTGTGATAATCAACAGCGGTAATCGTAACTTTCCGCAAAGAAAGCATGCTTTGTTTTACCAAATGTCTATCATGACATCAATTTTGTAACATGAAAAAAGAAGTATTTATTTATATTTGAAAGAGATGATTTGATACAAAAGAAGAAAGGAGTGGAATGCAGTGCCTATTGTATTATATATATAAGAAAAGTGTGTTTATGTGGTGGTATAATTGAGTGCTGTAGCAATGGTGTAGTAGCAACGACGTTTAATTCAAGTCCATTTGTTCTGGTGCAGGTGGTGCTGCTGCTGAAGATGACGACGATGATGCCTCGGTTGTTAAAGGTTGAAGGCTTCTTCTATTACCAGCGACGCCAACAACACGCAAGCGACTCAACCATAATTCAGCCCGTTCAATTGTATCAGAAAACACGTGAGCAACCGAGTTGATCATCTCCACCGATTCGCCACCAAAGTTTAATAGCTTCATTGATGTTTCATGTGTTGTTACAGGTCCCATGGAAGGAGATGCAGTAGGGCTATTTGTAGTAGAGTTCAAGATGGCCCAGCGAGTAGGCAAAGCCAAGATGAATCCACGGACAGAAGCCTTTGCTTGTTCAGGCAACCCAGAGCCGGCGTACTTGCTGACCACTTGAACCACCTTGCGAAGTGTATCGACAATCTCCTTTTTGATGTTGGCTACTGTTGTTGTATTTTCGTCAGCTGTAATTTCTTTGCCTCTGGATGCTAAAGACACTAAGAATTCTCGAAGAAGGTTCATCTGCTGATCAATATGTTGTGAAGCATACTAAAAGAGAGAAAAAGTTGGTTGGGGTTTGCTTCTTGTCATGGCCAAAACACACACATACCTGTAACCAATTCAAGCAGTATTTCAAACACTTCATGCTCTCTTCACTGACCACAGCTGCTGTTGTACCAGCCGCAGAAGAAGCATGCATTACAATTTGATGCCATTTACTACGCACGAGTGGCTGCTGACGGTGGCGGTTGGGGGTTGGTTTAGTAATGCCATGTGTGGATGAAGATGGTCTGTGAGGTGAGGTAGATCGAGACGTATTACGAGATTTAGACTTGTGGTGTTTTGATGTTTCATCACGAGAGTCTCTTCTTTTACGCAGGCCGCTTTCATCGTCAATCAAGGTAGCACGAGAAAGTGCAAATGTAGCAGATTTAGCATCGTCGTCGTCTTCGTCCTCTTCCATGGTAGTAGATCCATTGTCGTCTTTGGAAACTACATATTTAGGGTATCGTTCTTCCAGCTGTAGATCGATCAAAAAGGCGGTGAATACATACACATGACACTAGGCTATAGTTTAGATGCCGGATCTTACCTTGTCCAGTTGCTTGCATCCCCATTCATCCACACCTGATAAAGCATGTTTTCCAAATTTATCATAGATGGGGGCAGCAAATGACTCTACCATCTCAGCGCCATACTTCATGACACTGCTCGAGTTCTTTGAGCTCTCGTAAGCCTTTAGTGCAGAGTTTACAAGTGGAATGTTGGATACTCGATGTATAAAGTTCTGCTGCTGCTGATGTCTCTGATACTGATCTTCATCCATGGTCGATTCGCTGGAGAATGACAGGCGCTGCTCCGTGGAGAACGAAGACGTCGTAGGCGTGGGCAGAGGCGAGCTAGGTGTAGTTGAAGGCGTTGACAGTGGAGGCAGTGTAATGATTTCCTTTTTGATGTTGGATAGTCTTGCCATGTCTCCCAGCACTTCAGCTGCAATTTTGACATCGGGATCCTCAATGTCGTTGATGTCTGAATGCACCAGTTGTGTAATTGACATTGGCGATGATGAATTGTGGGTCATTTTTTGTTTGTTAAGCAAAAGAAGAGAGAAGGAAAAAAAAAAAGAACTAATGTTTTTTTTGGGGGAGATGATTATATATACTCGTTTTGGTGTGAATCAAACGAAATGTAAGGAGACCCGTTGCCATGTGAAACCTGACTTGGTTAGCCAAGTTTTCACGTGCTATGAAAAAAATTGGGATTCTCGAAATCAGAAAAAAAAAAGACGATGAGATAATGAAGTGAATGTATAGCGAGCCGCCATCTATGACGATGGACCTCAACAAGATGCATTGGCGGCTAGCTGTGCGTAGTGAGAGATGGAAAAGGACAAGCCTTTCGTCTTGACATGAGAGACCCAAACAATAAAAATGCACCTCCTCTGATTGAACCCCATTCATTTTTTACCATTTTATTCTTTTTTTTTCCCTCCAAGAAATTCACTGCATAAACAGAAAAATGCCTAGAAATTGTATAAAAGTAGAATCGAGGGCCCATATGACGACAAAACTAACCGTTTTATGGCTAGATTTCTGCGATTTCTGTCAATGTACATTTCCAGACAATGTAACCAACAGACGCAACCACAATGAAGGTGCAATACACATCAACAACCGAAAGTTACATTATGATTGGTATAAGGGTATGCTTGTTTAGTCATCAACTGTTGGCAGATGTGGCATTGAGACCGTTGAGCATTATAGATCCAGATGTCTTTCTACAGGAACAGGCAAGTAAACCACCCTGCAGGCATTACATCAGTTACGGGCACTGCGAGTATGGATTGCTGTGCAAATACAGCCATATCACCTACGATTCTGCTTCAGGTAAATCGCTTGTCGCATGGTTGTCATTATTACGGATGTTGATGGGGCGTCGTTATCTTTTATTGCCACAGGTCAAGCCATTTACCCGCCCGAACTCTTGCAGTGGTTCGAACTACAGCAACAGGAAGCAATAGCAAGCAACACTACTCCACCAAAACCTGCTCCATCTACTCAGAGATATAAATTGCCTTCTGGCTGGAAGATTAAAGATTTACCATTATCGTTAAGGCCACCACCGCCAAAACATGGTTATGATTGGAGCAACACTGGCGCCTGGTGAGAGGTTAAACTCACGTGTATTATGACTAGTGCCCTTTTTTTCTTTCTCTCTCATTCCTTGCTAATTCAACTTTATATATATACCATCGCCATGTCACTTCGTTTAACAAATAAACTCAAATGTCTCTCCAGCAAGTTTCACACCAGTGCATTTACAAGACAAAATTACTTTGATACGTTCAAATTCGTGGAAAGACTGGAAAAAGAAGGCTTTTCTAGACAACAAAGCGAGGCTATCATGAGCTCACTTCAACGAGTGATATCAGAAAGCATGACGGATTTGAACAAGATCATGGTGTCCAAAGCAGAAAGAGAAAAGGTTGGCGTCACAACAGCACACATGTCTAGCTATACAATATACTCATTGATATGAAACACAGGCCATTTATGCATACAAGGTTGATTTTGCAAAACTCAAGTCTGAGGTGCAATTGATTGAAAGGAACGACTTTACCATGATGAAGACAGAAAACGATAGATTGGAGAGCGAGCTAGAGAAACTAAAGCAGAGACTGAGGGAAGAAGTGACTCGAACGCAAGCCAACGTGCGCTTGGATCTGAATCTGGAGAAGGGAAGAGTGCGAGACGAAGCCAGTGCACAAGAAATCAAAATTAAGGAAACGGACACTCGCATTGAAAGTGAGATATCTAATTTGCGAACTCAAATGGAAGCCATCAAATTCCAAATAATGCAATACATGGTGGGAACTGTCACCGGTGCAGGCGCTTTATTCTTGGCTTATCTTCGCATGTTCAAATAAAGGGCATTACTATTTGCACCATTTTCAAAATGACCTATGTCAAATTGTCGAGTTTATTTGAGCTAAAGTGTTAATTAATGAATACAGGGCAAGTTTGTCTACATTAAAAAGATAGTGCGGCTCAATTTATCAGTACATCATATAAGAAATAAGTGTAATTTTACGTCAGGAGCTGTCAATTTATCAACATTTCCACATTATAAAAGATTGGTCTGCAAGGCAGCTTTTCTTTTCTTTGTCTTCTCCCAAAATGTTGTTATAACAAAAAAAACCACCATCCTAAAGGTATGTATTAAAGTATTTTTACATAACCATGCATCAAGTATAGCAAACTGATGATTGTATTTCCAGGATGGTGCAAATAGTGATACCCACGCCAAAAATATTGACTTCCTTACTGGCGCCAAGAGACAACGATCCAAATTCTACAAAGCAAAACACAAGCCCGAACGGACAACTATAGTTCAGGAAGCAGAGGCAACCTTGTCCCTGAACAGTTTGCATGACGCCACCAGCATGGATCAACTGAACGAGAGATACACAACGAGTCTTCAGCAGCATGATACCACACGCCTGCAATGGTCAACAACCGCCACAGAAGATATGAATTTACGAGTTTTACTTTCTCTAAATAGCCTAGTTTGCCATAGTTCTCTGCAGAGAAAGACTGTTGCCAGTCTAATTCTACTTATCTTATATGCTCACTATAGCCATTCAATCGGTAGTAGCGACGGGCGGTGCGTACGGAGCGCAAGAACATGGATCGCATTTGCGCTGAGGAAAAACGCTATGTAAAGCTCGGGGACAAAAGGGAGCAAAGTATCTTTGTTGGTGACAGAGGAACCGATGTTGGGTCACACATCAAGGGACATTTACGATATGGTGGATCCTGGAAGCCCAAGATTCATTCCCTTTACACCTCCGTGTGTATCAACAATGAACACAATACATCGCAAACATGCGGCTACTGCTTTCACAAAACGACTCACCCTCTGGTTGTCAACAATGGCAAACTCAAGTCCATCAACGGAACGTCCATTTGTATCAATCCAAAATGCGTCCTCGTGCAGTATGGTCGCTCCCATCAAGCAAGAGACTCCCTCTCTGCTTTCTTAATTGGTCTGTCATGTTATTTCTGTCACCACCTTCCCATCACTCAACCCAAAACGCAGCATCGGTCACTACGACACTTTCACCGGTCTTTTCATAACAAGAAACAGGCCTAGGCCCGCTGTCGTTGTCAGTACTTGTAGCTCCTATGGGGGGTTGCATGATAGGTGCAATGACTGGTGCTGGTGCCTATCTCAGAATGTTCAAATAAAACTAGAAAGGATCCGCTATATATTTCTCGCCTTTTGCATTGTATTGAAAAAAAAAAAGGAGCTATACAGGGTATACATATAATTTATCGACCATATTTTTGCCATTCCCATTCACGATTATCAAGAGGACAGACTTGACGACTCTTTAACCAACGAGAAATACAATGAAAGTGGAAGGCATGCTATTATAATTCATGTTACCCATACCATCCTTCTCTAACGTCCTTGCATGACTTACGTTACAAATACCCCAAGCGACTGTACATTCTTCCGAAGTTGCTGATGCTTGATTTGCTTGACATTCGATACCTGATCCACATGTGAGTTAGCCTGATATTGTGGTGCAAGCCGACGCTTTACTTACATAAATCCATAATGTGATTTCTGCAAATAGCACAGTTATCTACAACAATATCTACACATTTACAAGCATGTAAATATCACATCTCATCTCGTGCCATGTTATCAATTGAAGGACAAACTAGTCGATCGGTCTTACCCCAAGCCCAAAGAGCAACAGCATTCCACTAAATGGTGGATATCAGCATTGCTATCAAAATAAGGAGAAACCTGTAAACAAACCTTCTTCACTTCGAAACGAGGCTTCTCTTCCTTTCCTTTTCCTTTGACATCATCTACAAGTGTGATTTCTGAAGCTGCTGAGGAGGTAGGGGGATCTATATCCATAGGTGTCGACATGTTGTGATGCTTGATTTTTTTTTTTATGAAAGAAAAGTAAAACAAGAAGGAAAGAAAAAGGATTGATTACAGCAAACGCGTACCACACTGTATATACCTTTGAATATCCGCAGCATCTTCAAGTGACGTCAAATAAGCTATGTCTATATCAGATTTCCTGTCAAATTTGAATGATCAGACATTGTATTGTGATGAGCAGTTCTAGTAGCAGTATAGACTTTCTATCTCTACGTAGTTTTGTGGAGATATTGAGTCGATATGTAGCAAGATGTTGGATATATTTGACCCTTAAAAACTGGATGATGCCAAGTATTGATGGCCATTGATTTTGTCTTGCCATCATCTGTATGTTCAATGCAAGAACAGCAGACTTTTGGCAGTGTCTCCAACTGAATTTAGTAATGAAATTGATGTACCAATGCCGCTATTCATGATTTTAACACTGCTTTGTCTTGCTACTATTGATAATTTGATTAGCGAGCAAGAAGATCAAGAACATTGGAGGCGCATTTTAGATTTTTAGACACTCACAATGAAAGCACTGTAGCTATCAATTGATATCTTTGAGAGAAATTGCCATACGTTACCAAAAGACAAAGCATTAGCTTCTCCAACAAGAGACATGAGATATTACACATGTGAGCTTTCGGCTAGAGACTTAACCCGAGCCTGCTATTGCCGTTGTTATGATATCAACGTAGCCTCAATGCGGTACATTTCACTACCAAGCTATAATAAAGCTCGACACGGTAGATACGAAGCCTTATTAATTGATATCATATGATAATAATGACAACATGAATTGCCTTAAATAGTGTCGTTAATTACATTTTTTTACTTTATACATGTTTAATTCATCATCGCTCTGCAAATAACATAATATGAGCGGCAGTAAAGATTTGATTACAACTGCTATTTTCGTATCGGTTTAAACATCTGACAATTACAGACTGAAATAGCTGCTTACCCACATTAGAAAGGAATGCAAAACGTGGTTGATTGAGTACATGAAATGATCCCTTCGATGTATATAGCACATCTATTTTTAATACCTGTATCTTTCTTGGAAACATTTCACCTGAAAAAGGCTAGGGTACTACACTCTACTAATAAGGGTTTCTTCCCGAGATTACAAAAGGGAGTGAAATCTGATTTGTATTATTAAAAAAAAAAAAGAGCAGAATATTGTATATAGAATTGGGTTTGTAAGCGGTCTGTATTTTTACATGTATGAAATGAATCAGTTAAGCTTGAGAGAGCTTAAGACCATCTTTGACATGATTCTTCTTCATTGCTAAACTGACTCTGTTCTTTTCTGTATCGAATTGTGTGTAGAAAGCATTGGTAAAGGCAGATCCAATAACATAATCTGTATCTGATTCACTTTTGCCAATGTGAGTGCGGCACATTTCACAGCAAGTGTTCACTTTGCGAGGATGGCTCCAGTATTGGGGAGGAATAGTAGCCTTGATCGAACCAAGCTCAATCTTGAATGGAGTAAGGTATTCCATCAAACAACAGGGAATCTTGAAAGTATTGTCAGGTTTATCGTATTCAGCGTACCAACGTTCCTGGAATTCCTTGGCTACAATACAAAGCTACTATGAGTCATTCGATTTGATTTTACAATACAATTCGCAATTACCTTGAGCGTTAGGTAGACCGATAACATCAGTGGACGAACTGAGCACGGCCTTGGCTTTCTTACTGACGTTGAAACAAAGATCATCTTCGAATTTAGCGGAATTGACAGAAACAGCCCAGTTTCCAGAGTCATTATCACCTTCATCGCCTACATCGATGTGATACAAATCACCCTTTATAGCATCTCTGTCAATACCACCTGTTTATACAGAAAAATCGAACGATTAATAACAGTTATCAACAAACAGCGTCTAAAAATACAGTTTTTAAGGGAGAGAATACAAAGAAAGTGTGTAGGAAGCGGTAAGGGGTAAAAAAAAAAAAAAGTATACCTACCAATAACAAGATAGCCAGCAGGCTCATCGCTTGATGATGAGCGCTTAACAACGCCGAAACCGCCGCCAGTTACTTGGTTGGGCATAGCAACATTGGAGGCAACAGTGCTACCAGAATCAGAGAATCCACTGCCTGTTGTGGTAGTGTACATGCCAAATTGAGCACTTGATAAACCTGAGCTTTGTTGGAAAGCATTGGGGACAAAGCCAGAGGCAGAAATATCACGTTTTGCATAGACTGTCGAAGAAGTGTTTAAATTGACATTACGACCAAGGCCTAGATAGCCATCGAAACCTTCATTGAAGCCTTCCATTTCATAAGCACCACCAAAAGGCATGTTTTTGACAGTTAAACCAGCAAAGCGGAACGTATCTATGTAGATGGTGGTATGGACGATAGCTTCACCATAGTCCATGACAAAGGATTGGCCTGTTGAAATGATGGTGGTAGAATTTCTTGAATCAAAATCATTACGACCTTGGCAATTTTCAGTACCGCATTGAGTGCCACGAACCCAGGAAAATCCAGTTGAAGTATCAAATGCCATGGTCAGGTTTTGAGGTGGATTACCGATCTGTACAACACCACCCAGCATGCCATTTTTGAGATCGCTAGCATCAGCAGAAATGAAATCTGAGCCAGATGTTCTCTTTTGGTAGTAAAGAGGAATCTTTTGAATAGGCTCTGCTGAGGCAGATGATAGAACGATTTGTGCAATTGCTGCGAGGCAGAGAAGTGTTGATTTCATTATGTTGCAATTATTTTTTTCTCAAATATGTTTATGGTAATTTTAATGTTGTTTACTTGTTGAAGTTGAATTAGTTGATGATCAAGTGAGAGCAAGGAGAGACAGAGAAAGAGAGAAAGAAAGAAAGAAGAAAGAAAGAAAGAAGAAAGAAAGAAATTAAAAACATCTCAACTATATACTTTTTGAGAAGCTGTAGCCTTTACATTTAGAATCAAGGCGAGAACCCGAACTTGATATTTTGGGGTTTAAAATGTGAATCCACATCATTACATTACAAACTATGAAATGGAAATAGAAAGACTGAGTGCAGATCCTGTGATTTTGCTTTGTTGTGCTCTCTCCCATTTAAGATGCTCCTATTTCATTCAGTTTATTGAAATTTGAATTTGATTAATTGCTGCGAAGGGACATGTCTGTCTCGAGGACAACACTACAAAGAAATGAAAAAGAAAAACAAGGTTTCGGTCGAATGCTTCAAAAACCTTTGTGAGTCTAAAGCTTGACTTGATTTGGACGATAAAGAGGAAAAGAGAGAAAGTCGAGATCCATTTTATTTTTAAACCTGACATGCAATGACCCCTCCCTAATTTGTTGAGTGTGTGTGTGTGTGTGTCTTTTTTTCCCCTTTTTAACGATTATGCACTTGTCGCTGTTGTTGTTGTTTATGTAGAAATGTCAAACAAAGTCAGTAGCAACGATATCGTCTCGGTAATAATCATGTTCACCGGATCCTGTTCCGAGAGATGTCAAAATAGGATGGAATAGTGCTAGATAGGGTATGCTTTTACTTTTTCTTAAACACAGTTTACCTTTGATGTGAAATCACATTGCCATCAGCATTGTGGTTCGATTTGTTTCTGTTAAATAATTAATTGCTTAAATAGGATGGACATTTTCTGTTGGGCATGTTCTTTAGTAATGTCAATCAAGCAGAAAGTGTTATTTTTAGTCGCAGCTTGTATGACACAGATTTTTTTCTGCAATGATTTAATGTGGAAGATCATATAATGAGACACTAAAGAAATGTAGACTGTTGAAAGAGTTTCTCGATGACAGCATACTATTAAAGGGTCAAAATCGCTTTTAGAATGACATCTTGTTGTACGATATCGGATTATTGAGAATTGCTTTTGTTTCTGCCATGGCAGCTGTCAGATCAACCGAGGATGTATGACAGGATTTTCTTGATTTGAATGTATAATAATCCAGCTTACGATATATCACTCTAAATTTCAAATAAAAGGAATCGATGGCATCAATTTCAATTGTTTCTTGGGTTCTTTGTTAACGATCCTGAACAAAGAAAGTAGTCTTAAATATACCCCGCATGTCCAGATTTGAGCAGTTGCTTGTTCATGGCATCAGTTTTTTTTTTTTTTTCTTGGCTTGAAGAGAAACAAGTTTTGGATCACAATGTTGTTCTCAGTTCAGATACCGGTCGCGGTTGCGTTAAGTTTATTGATATTCAAATTATTTCTTCGAGTTATATGATGGTATGAAAACTGCAATGCTTATATATATTATATCGTGATATGTGATGCCACGGCCAAAATGTTTCCACGAGCAGAGATATGAAGGAAAGCACATATTTATGAACAACACGAAAACTCAAATATATTTAAAGAAGTGCAAATGCAGTTTGACACGTATATTTACATTTTCACAGACACTTAGATTTTGTGAACTAATCCAGATCCTGTGTGTGTGGCGAAATGAGTGAGCTTGGCGAATTCTTTCAATTACGAAACACACTTACCATCTACGCCATTATAATAAAACCAATTCTGGATGGGCAATTCATTAGCAGAAAGCGTTCTCAAAATATCTTGCGCCAAAATGCCTCCAACAATAGCCGCAACAGGTGAGATTTCAGTGTCAAATAAGGAAGAGAGATCACTGCATGTATGTTAGTATCATGTACACTGATACAAACCCAAAAGCACATTACTTGAGTAATCTATCATCCAGAACACTTGTATCCTCAATTCCCATGTCTGCCAAATATTTCGCTTTATTCTCGACCAAATACTGAGCATCTTCGCTGGTTGGTGATCGATGATGATCTTTTTGAAATTTGAACAACACTTATATATCCTCATATTGTCAATATCCAATCCATGTAACACTACAAGTGAGATACTTACTGTGCATCAGGAACGTTAATGGCGAGATTCTTCTCTTGAGTGCCTTGATTCTCATATCTGACCAATTTTTTTGTAAAGAGTCATCCAAGCTAGAATAACTTTCGACGTGTTGGATCTTTTCAACCGTTGGTTGTGCTTTTGAATCAGGATGAGGATTGGATTTCTTTTCCCTATTATAAAGCAAGCCATTAGCAACACTAGAGCTTGATATCGCATCGATTCTTTACTTTACTGTATGTAAGCGTGTTCAGTCAAATCACAAAATACATATCCAAACCATCCAAAAGCATCCGCTGCATAAAATGGTTTTTTGACATTTCTTCTGATTTCATCCACCTTGGACTGTATGAGCAATTGCAGTGAGAATTGAGTCAACAAAATACAGGTGTCCTTGTACTCACAATTATATCGTATTCAGAATGGATCAAGCATACAACTGAAAATGATTCAAAATATTCTGCTTGTTTTTCACGAATGTCTTGCTGATCCACGACAACTTGGACTCTAGGATTCAAGTTTCTGATACTAGCTGCAGCTGCCTCTGCCCTCTACATTAATATAAATAGATCAATACTAAAGCTCTACGTCTTCTGACACTTGTTGTTACCTACATTTTGTCCAATGCTAGCTTCTGTCAAGAAAAATTGAGCTCCCAAGTCGAGTTCGGTTACTGTTTCATGATCAAGCAATGTGATGCTTGCTACTCCAGCCAATGCAATGTTTTTGCATACTTCGTCGCTCAATGCACGTACGCCAGCAATAAGAATACTAGCTTTACCAATTCTGTTGTATTTTTTGCCGCACAAATTGAAATTAGCAAAGCGTGTTTTCGTCTTTATGTAAGTCTATACCTTTGTTGCGCGTCAAGACCCCAGAGTCTGATTTGACGGTCGTATATGGCTGCTTCGTCTGTCCATCCAGAGAGAAGTAAGTCAGTAAATATGGCATGCATTTACGGATTCCTCAAGATCTCACCTTTAGATATTTCAGTTGACATTATTCGATTGCTGAATAAAAAGGGTTCAAAACTGTTGATGATGAAAGGTTCATTTTATTTGAGAACCACCAAGTCACGTAAACATGAACATTGGCCAGATTACAGATTGGGTTACTTTTGACATCTGTGTGATACTCACCATGCAGTATACTCGAAAAAGGTGCTTAATGCTAGATTTCATCTTTCGAATACGATGATCTTTTTCAAAAAAAAAATGACAAACACGACAATTCTATGGTTTACTATATGCATTATCATCGAAATTTTGAATGCTGCTGTGTTTGCGTGGTACATCATAGTGTAAAGTTCCCAATGCAAAACACTTTCGTGTTTTATTTAAAAAGAATGTGAAAGAAACTCAAGTAGTTATTGTCAAATATCACATTAAGGTCTCATACTATGAAGATTGACCTATTTCCAGGACACTGTCATCACATCATGCTAATAGAGGTATACAAATCACTTATTTGGTAGATGTTGAGCCTGATTGCAATATGTTAACCATAATTTTGTAAGAGCCTTGCATAGTGAACAGCATCTTTATACATTCTTCTGATTGATGTTTCCCAAGTAAAAAGTGTGATGCTTGGGCAGATTTAGCTATCTTGAGTATATAACACGGGACACACTTTATATTTAACAATGATGATCATTATTATGGCAGTTCTTTTAGGGTCAATGATGTAGTATACCTCATTTTTTATGTAATAACAAAAGCGAGGGAAACAGAGATGATGGCGACATACGGGTTAACCGCCTTAGATAATTAATTTACGTTGTTCTGCTTGATGTTTTGCTGTTCGGCAGCTGAGCTAACATAGAAAATGATGTGGCCCTTCACTCAAATAGACCACATATCATCAGTACCTTGATGAAACAAAATCGCAACAATCAAGAATGCCTTCCGGCACATTGTAATGTAAATACAATACCGTATGCAGCAGGTAGCACTACTACTACGTCGTCATCACTTATGCATCGACGATTATATTTAAAGGGTCGCTACCTATCATTTTCTGTTACTTTAATTGCATTTATATAGGTAATACTCCAAGTTTGGTCGTCATGCAAAAACGTAATTTTTATCCTAAATTAATATACATTTGCATTTCATTTACAACATTTCAATAAGAGCAGCTGAGCAATTACCATTTACAGGAATATTTTGCCGGATTTTAAACTTTTCAAACTCCGTTTGGGTTTTCGTGTTCCGATTTGGAACCCCGATTTTGCCAGGATCATGGCTGTGCAATTGGATTTTTGATAGGATGCGTTGTTGTAGAGAAAAGTGAGATTTGAGAATT
>JAXQGS010000693.1:0-16111 GCA_037040325.1 Mucor sp. M7501 | reverse complement strand
GACCGACAAGCCTGAGATTCTCTTCTTTGGTCCTGATGAGGGTACTGCTGAATACATGGATTGGGCTTCTCAGCATGGGATATCATTTCTCATTTGACAGGCGAGGGCACTGATTCTATCTTTGGCGCTTATTTACTCAACCACCCTGATGACACCAAAGTGTTTGACATGAGACTGCGACTGATCAAAGCAGCCAGATCTTACCTGGAGCATCAGTAAGTATGATTTATGGATAGCATTAGAGATCAGTGATTGATCTTTGTGTGTGTATGTGTGTATATTAGATTTAGATTGGTGGTAAATGAGACTTTGAGAGAGAACGCTACTGCTGTTGCTGTCAATGTAGGCGGCTCCTTGTCAAAGAGACACCGATTGAAAGCCTATATGAATTTGCAGTACAAGGAAAGAGGAGGCTCCTGGAACCCCACCTTTGAAGTATACGACGACATGCCCATCTGGTTATTCACGTATCTCTTGGTGCGCTGTGGCTACTACAATTTAGCGCTGGACTATGTGGAGGAAAAGACTCAGAATTTCAGTGGTGCTCCAGAGTTTTACAATGCGTTCAAGGAGTTTTGCACTGATGCTGATTTCAAGTAAGTATATATACATGCGCTTGTAGCAGTGTGTGTGTGTGTGTGTGGAACGGTCTTGATCTAATGTGTTTGATCAGCATTTCTGAGCAAAGTAGAAACCAAGTAGAACGCCAGTACCAAACCATGAAATACAGCACCAGAGACCCTGATCCTTTCAAGATGTTACTGTACAAGATTGTTGGCCGCTGCGAACTGGAAAACAAGGGCGAGGATGCCATTTGCATCTTGGAAGATGCACTGTGGTTACAGCTTATGCTTGTCCGAGAGACACCCGAGGCTTTGAGATCAGATCAAGCAGAGTACAGCCTGACAGAATTCCAGGAGATGATCAACCAAGCAGATCACGCAGACTATGATAAAAACGGCACAAACCCTTGGACTTATTTCAACATGCTTCTGCTGTCTTTGCAGTTTGAAAAGGTGGGTGCACACGGCACGCGCGTTGAATGAGAGCTGCGATATTGACTCGTAGCTTGTAGGCAATCCACTATCTGTACCAATTCGAAAGCTGGAGACTGCAGGCTGTACATATCGCCATTGTCTTTGTGTACTATGGCCTTGTTCGCGTGGCATCGCAGCCAAGCAGCGTTTATGAGATTGGTAAGTTTATGAGAGGGCCAAAGGGGGTGTGTATCTTGATCATATACTCACACAATCGCACCTAGTGGTCTCTAACTCAAACGGCGTTCCCTCTCTCAACCTGATCGGCATGGTCTCCCAATACATTCAGATTGCCCTCGACGATTGCCGTGACGCCCTCCAATACCTGCTCCTGTTGAGCTTGTACCCAGATCCAACCATGTATTCTACCATCTACGACATGGTGGTGGAGCAAATTGTGCGCTGTCCAGATTTCAAGGAAATCCTGGGAAACAAGGTGGCATGCCGTGCTGGCGTAGTGGACAAGTACAAGTCCCTGTTGGGTTTCCGTGCTCACAACATGAAACGCTATGAAGATCTCATTGTCACTCCAGTCGCAGAGGCATTTCAAAGCCGAGGTAGATACAAGGATGCGGTGTATGTATTTGAGACACTGGGCAAATACGAGCAAGTGTTTGGCGCATTGAATCAAGAGATCTACAGAGCCATCAACAGATACAACACATCAGACCAGAAAGACGCGCTGATCCCTGCCATGCAAGATCTCGTTGACTTTTGCTGCAGTGTTAAGAGCCATTACGACAAGTCTTCGGCATCCATCTACGGCTCAAGCGACCTCATCACTTTTAACATTTTGCTCAATTTCATCAAGGCGACGATTGAAAGTCATTATGGCCATACCCAGAACGCTGTTGAGCTGATCCAGCAAACTGATCTACTCCCTCCATCAGCACAATTCAGTACAGTTCAACGATACGTACAGCAGCTGATGCCACAACAAGATTACATCAAAAACCTGTTGCCGTATATGATCTTGATTGTACTGAACGACAAAGCTCAAAGCAAGCCAATTTCATATTTTATTACATTCAGCAAGCTGCAAATGTCTGCTAAAATTCATCAGCAAATCGACCAGTAAGTAGCTTTACTAGAGGGAATGCCAGCATGTATACTTATGACATTCTTTTTTTTTTTTTTTTTTTCTTCCTTAGAAGACTCATTCAGTCAAACATTTAAATGAATAAACAGAATGGGGTTCTCGACGTTTGTGTTTATCAGGCAAATCACCCAAAAGAGCCATCTTCCCACGGCTGAGATGTAACTCAGATTTCAGCAATCTGTTTGTCTCAGTGTCTTGAAGATCCTTTGATTACTTCTGTGGTTAGGCATCCTATTAATGAAACAACCCCTTTCTGGCTTGCTTGATATAATAGAGAGTGTGTAGTGTACACGACTATATATACCATGCCTTTCGGAAAGCAGTTCTTTTTACGAATGATCCCACTATTCTCAACTTTTTTTATCGACTGAGAACATGTTCTATTATTAAGATCGATCGGAAGACCATTTATCCACCCTAAGAAACGTTGTATTGAAGATTTCATGTGATAGGCCAAGCAAATTGGCTATATGAATTCGGGAATGGCCGTTTGCATTGTTTCGAAAGAAGCTTGTATATAACGGGAACCCCTAAAAAATTGCAAATAGTAGCCTTATTTCTCTCTCTCTCTCTCTCTTCTCCTCTCATTCCAACTATACAAAATGTCTCATTTCATCCAATACAACCACAGCTCTAATCATATGCCCTGCATGGGAGAACCTGTCCACCATACAGACTCCCTTTACAGCAATTGCTCATCAACAAGCACTCTGTCAAATCATCTGGATGCAGCATCAAATCACAAAACTGATACTCTGAAGTGGTTTTTTAAGGCTGTCTCTGCAGTAGACAATTCTTGCAAGGCAACCACCGAGAATCTCAACAAGCTAGTGTCGTTCTATCTCTAACAAGACCACACTCCATCTACATCTATATACCAAGAAACAGCCAAATCCATCCCCCCCCCCTGCTCCATCATTTCGTCTTTTTTTCTTGTCCAGAACCTTATATTCTAGCTTTTCTGCACAGATTGTTGTATTATTTTTAGATCCTTAGCATATTATTCATTCAATTCATACACGCACCTAATAAAACTGTAGTACAAACAGTCATTTTATGAGATTATTCATGTACAACTGTTCTATTGATCTCTTTTCTTCTTCATCTCTTTTCCATTTTATTCCTTTTAATGAAGCTAGCCAATCTACTCTTACTTTCTACTAGCGTCTCCATAGTGCAAGCTGTTCTTCCAACGCCGCGATACAATGGAGGTAAAGTTTGATGCTGTAGCCTTCCTCTTGTTCTCAAGATCACATCTCTTCTAACACATGAGCAGGTTGTGCAGCGATAAATCAACACATTTACTGCTATGGAGGAACTGCAAATCGAATGCCTACATCAGATCACTATTCGCTCGACCTGACTAGGGATTTCAGCGTAGCAAACTCGATAGAGTCCTGGAATAGCGTGGTCCCTGTGGGTGATTTCACAGTTGAACCCAACAGCTTATTTTCGATCGTACCTTTAAATGATAGTTATTTGATCCATGGTGGTTTGGGATACGGTTCCTCTACTCAGCATTTGAAAAACGCAACTGTTATCTATCACACAAGCAACAACTCTTGGAGCGCACTGCAAACGCAGAATCAAACAAGGATGATGCCAAGGTAAACAAGGTTTCTTTTTTTTTCGTGTACGTCAGAGAGTTGATTTAGAAAAATCTGTGTGTGTGTGTATTTATAGTCGCGAAGAAACTTGTACGCTTGATCCGTCAAATCGGATGTGGACTTGGGGTGGCATCAGGTAAAATGGCCCATTTAGTATTATATTTGACTGATATTCACATGATTCATTCTTTCAGTGATAATACAACCGCCGTCAACATCAACAAAACGACCTATCATGACGAATTTCAAGTGTTGGATTTGAAGGTAAATGGTGTACATTCAGAAGGTAGAAAATTCAAGATCCATCTAAAATTTGCTTATGAATTAATTATGCAGGCACTAGCTTGGTCTTTCCCTGATAATGATACAAAAACGTCATTGCAGCACACTAGTGTTCCTAATCCGCGCTTAGCACACACTGCAACACTCGGTGCTTCAGGCCAATCTATCTATTACATTGGTGGCTTGCAAGTGGATGACAGTGGTACCGGCTTGTCTGGCGCTCCTATGAATGAGATTCTCGAATACAACATCACAAGCGGTAACTGGACAACACACACATCTCCCGCAAATACGACGATCCCAGCACCAAGAAGACTTCACACAGCGTCACTGAGTAAATGTTATGCCTGCAGACTGTTTACCGGATCTATACTAACACATATTCTAGTTCCCAACTCTGATCTGATTTTTGTATATGGTGGTTCGATAACAGGTAAATCCAACAAGGAGGCATTGCAATGCTGACAGGCTTACTTACTCGCATTGACATCAGATGCATCCGATGCGGTTGCCGACTATAGCTATTTACTAAACACGACATCCTTCATTTGGACACCCATCAACATTGCAAACGCAAACCTTGGAGCTGGCTCACGTTTTGGACATTCAGGTAGGCAAATCAAGGCCTAGTATCATCAATCAGAGCTTGATATTGAATGCTTTTTAAATAGCTGTCCTTCACAACGACCGATCCCTGTTCATTATTTTCGGTGCTGATGATCTTGGCATGTTGAGAAATGATTTTGCTGTCATTGACATTGTTCATTGGCAATGGGTCTCTGATTTTAAATCAGATGGCAACTATGCGAATGCCGTTGCAGCCACTCCTTCATCATCTGCGAACCCAACTGCTTCGACATCAATAGTGAACACAAACTCAAACAGCGAGCAATCGTCTAGCACTCAGACCAGCGAATTTGCATTTGCATCGATGAATTACATCAAGACCGCATATTTGATGATTGGCATCATAATATTCTTCACGTTCTTGTAGAATTTAATACCATTCTTGTCTGATCGACAGCTAATCTTATACATAATACTATTTATATTTTATTCAAGTGTCTATAAATACGCTACCTGTCATTTTAATAAAGCTAATCATATCTACACAAATCCTACTACAACAAGAACATAACGCATTAAAATTTGCATAAAGTTTATGATGCACTGTACATTACATTCATATCTACACTATTTCCGATTGATCGCATTCCTGACCTCAAAAATGAAGACTTTTGCTATGGTATGTATTAATTCAAAATGATTGTATTGATCCAACGCAACCCTGCATGAAAATCATGTCAGTGAGACCTTTATATGAAATTTTCGACATTTTGGTCGAAATAACCATTTCATATCTTCTGTAATTACTCGATAAACTCAATGTCTTTTTCATCGTAAAGGTGCAATGAATGCTTCTGATGGTATCAAAAGAAGAGGATTGCAATTTGAAAAGCACTACAATCACTTGAACTGAACACACTCCAATGCCTCTGATATATTATTTTATATATGGTACATACATTTAACCGTTCCTGAAACATAGAATACTATAAAACCAAAACTTTGCTTGGCTTCATCTAGATACAGTTCGTTTGTCTTTTATCTCGTAATCTTCCCCAGATCAACGTTCGATAAGAAAGATAATGGCTAGACAGGGCTAAATTTTTAGATCAGCATTCAACAAGCGAAGCCGGGCAGATTTCATTTCAGAGAAGGTTTATGGATGTGTGAATAGATTACAGGAGTCAAAAAGAAGACATGGTGACACCAAACCTCATCCCTTCCTCCAATTCATGTCGAATGATGTACATATATGGCCTGTGCTACATTGAGATAACATCTTTTCAAACGTGTCAATAGGGATTCAGGCTGTTGTTATGATCGGGTGTCGACGTATAGATGTCAAGATGATAGACGTGAGCCAGGATCCGTTCCTGTCACTACATGGATCGCAGCACGTGTATTACGCAGTAAATGCATAGCCGGTTCGTTTTTCAACGATATCTTTTGTAACTGACTAATAGACAAGATGGCCCAACATTTGCCTAGTCTATTTTAAAGATCAGTTGGTGAACAATCAACATGAACAGGATTATGTATAGTTTTGGTTTTGGATGTGAGTCTAATGACAGGAAAACGCCTAATACAATCGAAAGCAATCTTTTTGATGGCACCAATTTATTTTTAGCCGCTTTGACACCAAAATCCAATGCAGTAAAATTTTGCAAATGAGAGAGCAGAAAAGTCATACCACTTTTTGCTACGCATGTTCAAATGCGCCTCTTTGCTTGATGCAATCGATTCTAATCTATTCCCATTGTCTATCTAACAAATCTTTTGTATTCGTCAAGTAATGGCGCTGTATTTTGGATGAAATCTTCAGAATGCTGCAGCTTTGCATAGGCCTGGATGTAAAATGAAAATTTCGTATAGCAAGGGATTTGAAGCAATTTTCTGACGGATCTGATTTGCATTAGACAACTATTGGACGAGATTCAGTTTTCCTTTTGATTTGATGCTCTGCGCAGATTTTTGAAAATTCATCCTGTTCCCCATTTGCGATAGTATCCATTTCAATAGGAGTCTTTTGGCACGTTTCTTCATTCGAATGTCTCAGAAAGTATCTGGTTTATCGTCCTGTTTTTTTCTATAGTAAAGAAGTAAATGTTAGACAGTGGTGTTTGGGGATACACACCCGGAAAGCAAAAATCTTTATCGTTTGAAATCAAGAAGGGTAAGATTGGATTGAATGACATAAAGGTTTTGTAACAAAACTTCATTGTCGTACACATCATGCGTATGTGTTGTATTTGTGTCTGACTATCAAAGCAAACCACATTGTCAATGGCAAATAGCATGGAATCCCATCTCAAATGTATCGCTGCAAACATTTCTGATCTGTGCAAAGTCTACAAGATGGAAGGATCTTGTTTCTATGCGCCCTACCAAAGAAGAAAACAAAGGTGATCATTATCGTGAATCTCGAGCGGGTACGCAATCAGATTAACATCATTATTCTCGGACTTACTGCTTGTCAACAGACCCTTTTTCGGTCAATGAATATGATAAAATCAATGTCTTTGAGCTATTATCAATAAGAAACATAGCGAAAACAAATAGTCATCTTGATGTCTGCCTTTCATCATTGATTCGACATGTTGCTCCTTGCACATTGCTGCCAGGCACCGAAAATTCTTCGAAAACAATCACGATGTCTACGATGCTTGATGGCCATGTTCGCATGCACATGAAATGTTTTATAAGACATCCATGTTTCATTTACACACAAGGAAAAAAACAGACTAAAGTTTAATAGATAAAAAAGATTACCTTAATGATTCAACAAGCGCATTGGTCGGGCACGGTCGTAGCCATTTGCACTGGATGGCCCTTGGCCCATTTTTTTCCACGGTAAAAAAAATATGAGACACATCAACTGTCGCCGGTTCGATTTTGATGATACGATAATCATCACCACATTATTACTTTTACCCAAATGAAATCAAAAGATATAAAAGAAGCAAGATTCATCCCAACAATCATTTTTTTCTCATCAAGTTTTCTATACTATTAAATCTTAAAAATGCCTTCCATCACCATTGGTCAACATCTTATCAACCGTCTCAAGGAAATCAACATTGATGTTGTCTTCGGTGTTCCCGGTGATTTCAACATGGTAAGTTGAAGCAAAATGCCCCTTGCATGATACATGATGGCTCACACTATACGTCTATTATAGCCTTTGTTGGATATCATTGAAGATGATAAGGACATGACCTGGGGTAACAATGCCAACGAATTGAACGCCTCTTATGCCGCCGATGGCTACGCTCGTATCCGTGGTGCTGGTGCCATTGTCACCACTTTCGGTGTCGGTGAACTTTCCGCTGTTAACGGTCTTGCTGGTTCTTACTCTGAGATGCTTCCCGTTATCCACATTGCTGGTACTCCTTCCACCAAGTCTCAAGCTTCTGGTGCTATGCTCCATCACTCTCTCGGTGATGGTAACTTTGACGTTTTCTACAAGATGTCTTCCATGATCTCTTGTGCCTCCACTCACTTGAAGAAGCAAAACGCCATTGCTGAAATCGATCGTGTCATCACTCAAGCCGTTCTTTCCAAGCGTACCGGTTACATTGGTCTCCCTATCGATCTCATCCACTACGAGGTTGAGGTTCCCGAGATTGCTCCTCTTGTTGTCTCTCTCCCCAAGAACCCTGCTCAAACTCAAGAAATTGCCCTCAAGGTTGTCTCTGAAGCTATTGCCAAGGCTTCTCACCCCGTCATTGTTGTTGATGGTTGTGTTCTCCGTCACCACATTGAGAAGGATGTTGAGGCTTTCGTCAAGCGTTCTGGTTTCCCCACCTACGTTGCCCCTATGGGTAAGGGTGCTGTTGATGAGTCTCTCCCTCAATACCGTGGTTGTTACTCTGGTAACATCACTCTTGAGTCCATTGATGAAGAGATCAAGAAGGCTGATTTGATCATCGAAATTGGTTCCATCAAGTCTGATTTCAACACTGGTAACTTCTCTTACTCTCTTGACCGTACCAAGACTATCACTCTCCACTCTTTCGCTACCATCGTTTTCTGTGCCGAGTACCAAAAGGTCTCCATGGTTGAATTCCTCCCTCTCTTGACTGCCTCTCTTCCCAAGGAGCCTCGCACCTTCGACCTCGGTCCCCGTGGTAAGCCTCTCCCTATCGAGGAAGGTACTGAGATCACCCACAACTACCTCTGGAACAAGGTCCCCGAATACATTGATGAGAACGCCATCATCTGTGGTGAAACTGGTACTTCTGAATTCGCTTGTTTGAACTTGGATGCTCCCAAGGGTGCTACCTTCATCACTCAATTCCTCTGGGGTTCCATTGGTTTCTCTGTTGGTGCTGCTGTTGGTGCTGCTATTGCCAACCGTCAACGTCGTGTCTACCTCTTCGTTGGTGATGGTTCTTTCCAATTGACTGCTCAAGAACTTTCTGTCATGCTTCACCACGGTCTTACTCCCGTTATCATCCTCTTGAACAACGACGGTTACTGTATTGAGAAGCTCATCCACGGCCCCGATAGAGATTACAACAACTTCCAAATGTGGCAATACAGCAAGACCCTCGATTTCTTCGGTGCTCATCTCGAACGTAATGCTGGTTGCTCCAAGGTTGGTTTCGAAGGTAAGGTCGCTACTCGTGACGAATTCGAAGCTGCCATGAAGGATATTCAAGCCCAACCCGACAAGATGCACTTTATCGAAGTCATCATGCCTCGTTTCGATGCTCCTCGTGAACTTAAGCTTCTCGTCGCTACCTCCGAGAACCGTTAAATTTATGATGGATTACCTCTTCATTTATATACACATTAATTCATGCATTTCAATTTCTCATACTTCAAATAAATACATTTCAATTTTACTAGAAAATAAACCATTACATGTTTCCATTAATCATTATTGTGTAGTTGTATCAATTTTTTTTTTTTTTTTACCTACGCTTTTGATCATTACTACTGGTACTATAGATAATAATCATACAGCCTAAAGTTTTGCTCAACTTTCCACTATCACATGGGAAGTCTCCATAACTCAATCCTACTAATTGTGAATCCGGCCCTTCTAAAATACTTCACGTATGTACCAATGGAATTGATTCATATAGAGGCAGACAACATATTTGCATCATACCTAACTACTCAATAGTATGTAAATCACTACAGCCCCTGAGATTTGTATGTGAGACGTTCATATACAAAATGTTAAAGATTGCTTTTAAAAACTATTCTTGTACTAAGCACCATAAAGTGCATCTCAAAAAGTGCCCCGAGGTAGCTTAAGGAAGTAATATGGGCATGATTTATGTAATCAAATGCGAAATCACTGCCCTGCTTGAAATTGCAGGTGTTACTCAAGCAATGCATTTGTCAAGCGGTTTATCGGCACATCGATTCCCTAGTCTTTTGATGGATACAAACTTTCTCTGATAGATGAAATAGTGGTAGCAAATATCTTGCATATTACACAATCGCAACAGAACTGGATATGAGCAGCTAACATATCGATAGAAGGGTATGAATGCGCTGTTGTACAGCGATGTCAAGTGACACAGACCTACACATCAGACATTTGCGACAAAAATCATATAGAATGTGCGAGACTCTAGGTTTTGTTCAGGACAATACAAAACTAAAGTAGGTGGGCCGGATCAAAGAGCCAAATCCTGTAAAAGCAGGTCAAGTTGAGCAGTACATTTAATGTAAATCAAAGCAAATGTGGGGTTGTAGATCGAAGAACATCATGCCTAAGGCCGGCATCAGCTCTTGCTTTGAGAAACAGGCTCAATTCTTTGCTCCTCAGTCCGACAACTTTTGATTATTTTTGACAGGCACCTGCTATTTGACAGATATGGAAGAAGCTCGTGATGATTTATATTTGTATTTGCTTGATTTGAAATGACGATCAGAAAGCAAATGGCTTTACCTAATGTTAACAAAGGCCCCAAAACGAGGTAAACTGTCTTTAAATAGATCATTGCTTCCATGTCATTGAATCAGTGTCACAACGAAATGCAATAAAAATAGAGTAGCTGCTGTATGAACCTGGGTACGCTTTAAAGTTTCCTGTGCCACATCGCAAATGGCTCATCAATGCTTTATTGCTTTCAAGTAACAGCGAGATGTCGATTTTTTTGGGGGGCAGGGGTACACATGTATCTCAGGACGGCCAACTCAAGGAATCAAGGGCAGCCAGGGCACAAAATCATGTCTCAGAATAATACATCATTCATGACAACTGAATGAAATCGGACATTTAGCATAGATCTTTCCATTTTTCTATTCAGTCAAACACGGCTTGTATGTACACTATATGATGCACGTCAGAGAGGGATCCCTACCTCGAAACATGGCAATTGGTGCTTTCCTTCATGTAATCAAGTATATGTTTGAATTCGATGGTATCACAAGAAACCAACGGCTGGCCTCGTAATGGATCAGAAAAGCAAGTACAGTACATCAGCATGTCCCACCATTTCACAAGCAATTTTCAAAATGGAAGACATAGAAAACTTCTGCACTTTGGCTATTGTTGGTATTTCAGCGAACAATAAGCTTCATTCTATCAATCACAAAGAACTCTTGATCCAAATCCTGTATGGCATTATCAGACCATTCCATTTTACCTTGATTTGAGGCTCCTCTCCACCAGTAAAACGTTTAATCATTAGCAATTTCCCAATTATCATTTTTTGATCTGGTGCTACTGAGAAAAAACTAATTTTAGTTGTACATGCTTAATTTGTTACACTTGAATATTCTCGTTTTATTATACATTATACATGTCTTGACCGTGTATAAACATACACATGTAGCTGCAGATCGAACAAGTAGACAGCGAGATGCATGTCAAATTTACACCCTTTACATCACATTTTAGTTGACACTATACAAGCGCAAGCGTCTCACAGGGGTGCACTTGAAAATATCAGGCTACTAGATGTTGGAGACGAGAGAGTCCCCTTGCATCCATGTTCTTTATCATTTGCAGACGCCTGGCTCTCTCTTCTCGTTTTCCACGGCATCAAGGTAATACAATGATAAGTAAACTTGGAAATAGCTGTTAATGACAGCAAATTGCCATGTCTTTATTGGCCCTAACGATATATTCTCTTGGTAACCTTATTAAAGTAGCGTTTTTTCCTGAACCTTAAAAAAAAGTTTCAGTGTCCCCTCTCCCCCTCTTCTTGTTTTCTTCTGTTCTTGCTCTCCTTTTTCTCTTTCCTTTTCTCTTCTTTCTTCTTCTTTTTCTTGGAACTGCTTCTACAGAAAAGACATAAAGCATGACAACGGATACACCGATCCAGATGAAGAAAGTATCTTCAAATACAATTGACAACTTGAAAAAGAAATCACAACAGCCAAAGACATTCAAGCAACGCGCATTGGAAAATGAGCTAGGTAAAGTATACAAATCCACGGCCTGGAAACAAAACCTTAACACCTTTACAAGAGGGTACCTGCGTGATCACTCTAGCCATCCTCTTGGGCGCCTACATGGGGCATCCTCTAGCAAAGAAATGCCTGACGATATCGTACAAAGTGGGTGAAAATCAGTTTGATAAGGGCTATGATGATTTCTATTTTGTGGGATTTTGGGTTGTGGCGTTTACCTTCTTGCGTGCCGCCGCCATGAAGTTCTTGTTTCATCCTATTGCCAGATTATTCAGTATCAAGCCCTTTGCAAAGAGAGAGAGATTCGCCGAGCAGGCTTGGACATTTAGTTACTATGCAGTGTTCTGGACAGCTGGGATGGTGAGTGCTTTTTGGTCTCGGATGTTGATAAATGTCACAACACTAACATGGCTTCAACGGCTAGGTGATCATGTACAATAGTCCTCACTGGTTCAATACCTCACAATACTGGATTGACTATCCCCATATTCTCATTTCCAAGCACATGAAGTGCTATTATCTAATGCAGCTTGCGTTTTGGGTCCAACAAGTATACACTATCCACATTGAAAAGAGAAGAAAGGATCACTTTGCCATGGTGACTCATCACATCATCACCATTCTCTTGATTGTCTCGAGTTACTACACCAACTTCACTCGTATCGGTAACGCTGTTCTCTGTTGTATGGATCTGGCTGATATCTTCCTTGCTGTAAGTGGTGTTTGTTTGAAAATCCAGTATAGCAAAGTGGCTAAACCATCTCATCTCCGAAATGCTTTCTATTTTAGCTTGCCAAGATTTTGAAATATATTGGATTCTCTGTCACTTGCGATATCACCTTTGGACTATTCGCACTTTCATGGCCTATTACTAGACATATTCTGTTTTCAATGATCATCTGGGCTACTGCAGGTATGTTGTTTTCAGTGGCATGAGAAAGAGAGATCCTAGAAAAAAAGGGGGGCAGATTTCTAATTTCACATTACAGTTGAACCAACAAGGTACCTTGATATGAAGTGGGAGCCCGAGAGCGGAAAGTACTTTACGCCCTTTACACAAAAGATTTACATCTTTTTGTTTGTATTGCTGAATGTGATTATGGTATATTGGTTTGCGATGATCGTCAGAGTGATCATGCGTGTTTTGCAAGGCAACAATGCTGAAGATACCCGCAGTGACGACGAGGATGAGGAAGAGTAAGTGCAACCATGTCTGATTATCTTATCGACACCATGCTAATTTTTTTTTAGCATCAAAGAAGAAAAGCCTGCCAAAAAGCAACAGCTTCAGAACTAAAAAAAAAAAAATAAGCAGTAGATGGATTCTCTTGCTTCCTTGTATTTATTTATTCCCTCTTGATTTCAACTCTTTTTTTTTTCTTCCATATATTCATGTGTGTTTCGCTGGGCTGTGTCATTCTGCTTACTCGCCTAATGTACTTTTTTACTCTCCAAACTATTTTCTTATTATACTCCTCCCCTCAAAGAGAATTGACGCACTTGCAAACACCCCCTTTCTCTTACCACAAGTAATAAAAAGAAGAAGAAAAAGAAGATCATTGCAACATCACTGTTATTCATTGACACATTACACTAACATGATACTTTGAGCCCGTGATTCGTCAATCAATGTACGCTACCAGAGTAATTTAGAGATCAACATATAGTCTTGATTGTCTGCGTCGATCTAAATTAGAGTTGGCTTCCACTGTATAGAAAACCAAAGACGTCAGTTAAGAAACCGCCATCTACCGGATCAAATGACAGAAAGGTTTTTCGAATAATGTGATAGCTATATGCAATGCTCAGATGATTTGTACTTGTACATCAATGTTGATATTGCAAGACGTCTGCACTCCGGGTATACATGCCTTCCATCACTTTAACGTCCATAATGTAGTTGTTCGATTGATCATCATCAACATCAGTTTGTTTGGATTCGTGGTTTATAATGCAACTCTCAGGCTGAAGCCGTAATTACTTATTGCCTCCATTAGTGAATTTGTGCTACTATCAACGGATGGGACACAGGTTGTTATGCCGAGAGCTGCTTTTATAGCAATCCACATATCTGTTATCTGACGCGATGTGGACGTGGACATCAAGTTTTCCTGTCGAAATAGAACGCTATATATGGCTTCCGTCAATCGGCGCAGCAAGAAATAAGACTCTTTTTAAACAAATCGAGAAAACCAGCCCAGAGAAGAAAACTTGTAGGCAAAAACAAAGATTAGCCAGGCTTTTCCTAGACTCGTGTCAGTCTGCTACTAGAAAAGCTAGACGGCATTGCTCTTAATATATTGTTACATGGGATTCTAATGGCATAAATACAATCAAATCCTTGCCCATATAAGACTATAGTATCTGCCTTGAGCCGACTAAACCCTTCCTCTACTTCCAAATTGAACACTATTAGATGCTGATTTAAATACAATTTTTTTGAGATATAAATATATTGAGAATAGTCTATAAAACACCCTTGGTGGAAGGAACATCATTGGTACCAGTTCTGGCACAAGCTTCTCGAAGAGCAACAGCCAAAGACTTGAAGGCAGCTTCAGCCTTGTGGTGGTCATTCTTACCCTTTAGCACATCGACATGGAGAGTAATGCCAGCGGCACCAGCAAAAGATTCCAACACATGAGGAATCATTTCTGTAGATAATGTGCCAATCATTTCACGCTTTAAATCAAGGTTCACATCAGCAAAAGGACGACCAGAGATATCTACAACAGATCTAGCAAGAGCCTGAAATGACATTAGTATGCAAAGAAGCGGAGGGATGTGCTTCAATCTTACCTCATCCAATGGACAGAATGCAGAGCCAAAACGCTTGATACCTCTAGGAGTACCAAGAGCCTTCTTGAAGGCCATGCCAAGAGCAATACCGGTGTCTTCAGCAGAATGATGATCATCAATGTGAAGGTCACCCACGCATGTAACATCTAAGGACCAACCGCCATGTTTGGCAAGAGCATGCAACATCTATAGACCTTTGTTAATAACGGTGACTAATTCTGACACATCAATCAATATTTACATGATCAAGGAAACCAATGCCAGTATTGATGTTAATCTTTTGATCAAACTTGTCGTCGAGATTGATGGAGACCTTGATGTCGGTTTCATTGGTCTTTCTGTCCAAGCTAGCAGTACGAGGTTCGTCCATTTTCAATATAAGAATGTAGAAATTGAAAGAAAGAGCTGAAAGAGACCTGAGAAGGACTGCCCATCTCTTATACAGCTGCTTAAGGAAAAACTTTCAAGATGAATTCCGCCGCACTAGTGAGCCATTCAATGTCCCATTACAAAGAATCCATGTCCAATTACAGCGTCTTGTTTTCGCTTCTAGTTTGTTTGGCACAAATAAGGAACTGAACAAATCAATCAAATGTTTCATACATTAGCGATTGTAGAAGAAGCATCAGTGTTCCTAGCGCTGTAAAATGGATCAATGTATATGTAAAGGAGTGAGCATGCTTATCAAGCCACTTTTAGTTGACATGGCATATTCAGGAGCAGCTCATAATACGACAAAAGTAAAATAACATTTACTTCAATTATTCCCTAGTAGTGGAACGCTCGTATGAATAGCTACCCACAACAGCCTTGTATCTAATCTTGCTTCAACCATCTTGGCCTAGATGATCTAAAAGAGACTCAACTTCCCTGCAGAGTTTGAACTTTATGCAAACTCGAAATATTTTCATCGACGATATTTTGGGCATATTCAAATTTAATTCATCTCTTGCGAAGATTGCAGCAGGGCTGATTACATTAATTATAGGTATTGTCTATGACGGCCCTGTCAATGGGCGAGGCTACAAAAATGACTTTTGTAACAATATCCCATTTCTGCACTTGTGCTCAAATATCATTTGTATAAATCCATCTTCGATCCTTATTGAAAAAAGGGAAAATTCAGTAAGGTAAGCAGAATAACACAGCAGCCAGCAAAATAGTGGCAAACATGCTGTCCATTTGACACATTACTATAATGTTGTCAATCGTAATTCATTCCTACAAGGCAAAATAAGTCTACACGCACTACAGAGAAGTGCGGAACAAAAATCTCTCCGGCGGGGAATTGAACCCCGGTCTCCCGCGTGACAGGCGGGGATACTCACCACTATACTACCGAA
>JAXQGS010000692.1:0-16605 GCA_037040325.1 Mucor sp. M7501 | reverse complement strand
GTTTTCACCTCGAAAATGAAGTTTTCTACTAAGGTGTTTCTAAGTTCAAACGAACCGCAGAGAAGCATAGGAGCATGTAAAGGTGTCTCCGGATCATTTTAGTATAGTGTTTGTAGACATTTTCTCCGAAAACGTGTTTTACATTTTTTGACAGTAGCTCACCACAGACTAAAGAGATTGCTTTGAAATTAGCAC
The DNA here is from genome assembly GCA_037040325.1 of Mucor sp. M7501. Classification (NCBI taxonomy): domain Eukaryota; kingdom Fungi; phylum Mucoromycota; class Mucoromycetes; order Mucorales; family Mucoraceae; genus Mucor; species Mucor sp. M7501. The sequence continues at coordinate 16,410 of JAXQGS010000692.1, read as the reverse complement.
CATTGAATTCCTCGTTCAATTTTACATGCAAATGGGTAGAGAAATACCTGCTGTTCGAATAGAAGAATTTCGTGTAATTGCCCCTGAAAGGTTTTGGAATGTCCAGATGCAGATCTGGAGGACCAGTTGGAATAATAATAATCTCTAAAATTCAATCCTAGCCAGGCTGTGTTGTGTTTTTGCCCTACCTGGTCCTTTAGTATAGTAAAAAGACACTATAGACGTCTAATTGCTTTCGCTACTACGCTCAATCTCTGCCGGTATTGCTTTGTAGGTTCAATCTATTTACTAATGATAATTCCGTTACATCAAAATGACAAATCGCATGCAGATGGCATGAGATAGACAGGTTATTGTATTGCAAGTAATAGAGTGCAGCCGTTGTTTACTCTTTTGCTTTGCGTTTGGGTATAGTGAGATTGTTCATCACAGCTTTTATGCAACCTCGTAGATCGACTGATGCCACTTGGTACTTAAAACTCGAGTGATTCAGCCTTTTCCTTTCTACAATGCAATTGAATCTCTTGGGATTTGTAATTATGAATGGATAGAATCGATGCGGTACTACATATGTTGCGCCAACTACAAGATTTATCAAAGGCGCTCTTTTCCCAGCAATTCAGGCACTGGAAACATCTAAAGGGAGAGCACATTGGTAGTAGAAAGACCGAATCTATCAATTAAAATGAAGGAGAATTCACTTTTTGGTTTAGGCAGAATATAGTAGTTGGTGGTACATGTGCAAAACGATAAATCGTTCCCTTTTTTCTCGTTTGCGCACTATTGGTTTTTCCTTTCTTTCTGATATTTATGCTTTTACAATTTCAACAAGGAAACAGCGAAGATCTTTGGAGTGTAATGTACATGTATAAAGCGCATTTCTACAAGCCAATTAACGTGTATCTCAGTACAGTTCAGATGATTTATGGAGGTCAAGCTCTGTAGCAGCTTTCTCCCATAACAACAACACGGATGAAAGAACTCCTTTACTGAACAAGATTATTATACCCTCAGCCGCAAGAGTGAGTAAATGGACCGAATCCTTCTATAAACGTGCCCTGATATTAAATATATTGCCTGTCGTAGTGGTATGTAGTATATATCCTTATAGCCAAATTACTGCTTCAATGACGTTTAAATAGGTTTTGATATGGTGCTCCGTGCCTATTCCATTTGATGACTGTGACACCATACTCTGCGAATATTTTGACTACATCAACACTGCTGCTGCATCCACTGCAGCATTAAAATCACCACCCAGCCGAATCAACTTTTGGTTCTTTCTCTTTTGGTACTATGGAATATACAATGCTGTTGCGCTGTTCCTGATGACAAAACTGTTTAGCATTTATGCTCTAAATGTAAGTTATCATGCTATTACATAGGCTGACACAAGACGTATTAACCTTTTTAAAATTAGTGGTATCCGAGACCTTTAGGCGCTAAAATGACATTTGCCTTATTTTGGATGATCAGCCAGACCATAGGCATCATATTCTACTTTGTGCCCATCATCAACGACGAATCTGTGTTCTGGGTCAGTCTTACCTTTTTCACCATGGCGATGCCTGTGATAGGGGCTCTTGTGATTATACATAGAAAGAGAATGGACCGTCGGCATCGAGGAAGAGTTGGTGTGTTACTGTCCACATCCACATCAAGAGATAGCGATTTGACAACAAGACGAAAGAGCGTAATTATGCGATGGATTCCAACTGATTTACCGCGACTACGAGCACCCGCATCCTATAGACGATTCCTGTGGTTTTGTACAGCACTGACCATTGCATTGCTGGCACTGGTGGGAGGTGAGATGTATGCGTACTTGTTCTTATCGACAATGCCTCATACATCGCTGGATGCTTTCATCTATGTGTATAGCTGGGTGGCAGCCATCTACATTATGGATGCTATGACAGACTACATTTTGTATCGCAAAATAAGGTCTCATCCGTTGGCAAGCATCTTCAAGCTCTACTTTTTCATGATCTACTTTATCTTTTACAGAAACCTGTTTGCCAGGCTACGTTCTGTGGATCAGTTTGCCATTGTACAGCTTGGCTCCTTTTTGTGGGTTTGCATCTACTATCCGATTGCAATGACGCCTCAAGTCCACAAGGCACTGGTTCGCTTCATTGGAGTTACGTTGACATATGACGAATACAAGGAGAAGCTGGGCAGATCATTCTATCTGAGAAACTTGGCAGAGAACACCACTATGATTGGATTCTTATGCTGGGTGAATATTCTCCATTTTGGACCAAATCGAGCAGCGTATCCCTACTTTCATATGGACGATAAAGATGGAAATCCGTACAATCACCAGCTGACAGTGATTGCAGCGATTATTATCTGGACCAGCGAGCTGACAAGTGCATACATCACTCGAAACACCTTCAAAAAGGCTTTCAATCACTCCATCACACAACAAGCAGTACGGGAATTCGAAAGATATCCAGAGATGATTGTTGGATTTGTGCTTGTCATGATCCATGTGCTACAAAACATCTTGATGGCACTTGTGAAATTGGATTTCACTACCAATTTAGAAAAAGTTACCTGAATTTACACACACACACACCTATTCACTGTATATACCATTTGATGAAATACTTTATTTTTAGTACAAGAGAAATAAATTATAAGATACCAGAGTCTTTTAATGCATTTTGCAATATGGTCTCCTTGATGGCAGCAAACACTAGGCGAATCTAAAAATGAGGGGATGGCATGATTGTTAATTAAGGATAAATTATTATCAGGCAAAACAACATTTACATTTGATGTGTCGGTAGCTTGTGTCAGGCTATAGTTGCATGGATCTGGGTTAATGCATGCTCCAAGATGTACAGCCAAAACATGTATAAACTTACTGTGGGTATATATTCAACTTGGCTCTGTTCATTTGATTAAAGCGCCATAGTATGTATTTAGCAGCCTTTCCAGGATCATCTCCACCTGTATAATCAGGGAAAAATTGGTCAAAGGGGACCCGAGGTAATTTGGCCTTGAAGAGATCAATCTTGTTTAAAAATAGTACAATGGAGGTGCGTACAAACCAGCGACTGTTGATCACTGATTCAAACACTACCAGACTTTCAATCATTCGGTTTTGCCGGCCTTCTTCCAACAACACTTGGTCGTATTCGCTCAAGGCAACGCAGAATATGATGCTTGTCACTGATTCAAAGCAGTGGATCCATTTCTTTCGTTCCGATCTCTGTCCGCCCACATCAAACATGCTACATGTAAATCAGTGAGTAAGGAGAAGTGACATTGAACAAGACAATACTTGCTGTATGGTAAGTTGGTTTCCAGCATTGAACCTTGTTTCTGTGATGCCAGTCGTTTTAGATCGAGCAAACAAGACATCCTGCACAGTTGGTATGTAGTCTTCATCTATGGCTATCCGTCTCACATCGTCCAAGAAGCTGAAGTAGCATGTATAAATGTTTGTCCATGTGTACAACAATAACAATCAAAGCAACTTACTACGGTGCCGAATCCATCAAATAGAATTTGCCTGATTCCTGGTCGATCATTTTTCTAACCACAGGGTCGTTCCATATCTGAATGATAATGAAACCTATTTCAGGATCAAATCCTTTGGATCCGTCATTACTGACGCTGTAATTCATGAGTCTATCCAATGCAGTCTAATAGTATGGCAGGGTAAGCGCAGGCAAATATAGGAGACTTGCAATATATCCTCATTACTTGATCATCCAACGTCTCGAATTCGTATTCAAACTTTTCTGCTGCTGAGATGATGGCTTGTATGGATTCAATAATGTTCTTGTATATAGTCAGTCTCCAGCTTTTCAATTCCTCTTGCGAATAGCCGTTCTGGTGAATAATCTTCATCTGTTTGACAATGGTGGATTTGCCTGACTCTCCACTTCCCAGCAGCAGGATCTTGCATTCTCTTCTCAGCCGTTTACTGTCTTCTTCTAATTCACGGTCAATGCGCTGACTCTTTTCGCGTTCTGCTCTCTCTTCTGCTGACAAACATACTCCCATTTTTTGTATTCAATGTTGTCGATTCAGGCACTACAGTTACGTAAAAGAGAAATCAAGCAATGTAGGATGATGAAGGAAATAGAGGTGAAAAGAAAGAGAGGGAATGGAGGAGTGGAGCTTTTTATAAATCAATTACAAAAAGGAGTAAAAAAACAACAAGGCAAATATATCAAACACAATGAGATGTGCTGCCGATTTACCTTTTACGAACATGAGAGTAATGAAAAATGAATGCTTTCTTTATTTCGAAATTAAAATATAACTTAAACTGAAAATTGGGTGATTTTTTGGTGTCAAATTTACAAGTTGTGACCAGAGATGAAGAACCACTTGTCAACGGAGCCATCAATAGGAGCAGCGGGTTGAGGAGAAGCCTATATAACTTGATGAGTTACACTATCATGGTCAATACAACATGTTCAACTTACAGCAGGGACATCAACGGTGTCAACCTTATAAGGAGAGTCCTCAACAGCAGTGTTGACACTAAATCACAAATGATTAACTAGAGTACAGACGCAAACGAGCTACCCCCACACTTACACTTCAATATCCTTCTTGTCGGCAGAGCCAGAGATGAGAGACTTCCAGGCCTCGTGAGTCTCAAGAACGACATCAGTAGCATACTTCTTGTTCTTGGCCTCACCGCTGAAAGCGAAAACGTTTTCAGGCTTACCATCGGGGATTTTGTAGATGCGGAACCATTCATTGGTAGCACGAACGAGACCAGGAAGGTGCTTCTCAACATCTTCGATATCTATAGAGAGAAAGCAATCGATCAATTTAAAAATTCCATCACATCTCCCACTATGCAGCTTTCTGGCGTCTATATATCCCCTTCCCCTGTGCACTGCAACTCCTTTATCATGAAAAATGCCTTACCGTTCAACTTGGGAGCCAAAGGATCGTTGACATCAATAGCGAGGACCTTCCAATCGGTCTCACCCTCATCCAAGAGAGCCATGACACCGAGGATCTTGACTTGCTTGATTTGACCGGGAGTAGCAACTTGCTCACCGATTTCAATGACATCAATAGGATCGTTATCACCGCGAGCCTTGGTCTCAGGGTGAGAGTGGTTAGGATCTTCCCAAGTCTAATTTAGATTACATTTAGATTGTTGTTGTAAACAAAGCGAAAATTAAACTTACTTGAGGGAAAGCACCATAGTTCCAGATATAACCCTTGTGGGGGAAACAGTTGCGGACGAATCTGAGCTTGCCCTTCTTGGTATCTTGAACAATGGGGTTCATGGCAACTTCCTTACAGATCTAGTTGTCAAGTTGAGTACCAACGCGTCTTTTTTTAGCCTTAAATCACATGTGCCTACCTCGAGCTTAGCGTTGGACCAACGAGGAATTTCAACAACCATGTTGAAGACGGTCTTCTCAGCATTGGCGAAAAGAGGAATGTCATGGAAAGGGGAAACGGGGACACCGTTCTTCTCTGTTGGACACAACACAGACACGATGAGTTTTTGTTGCACATTTGATCAGATCTCATCCCCAATGCTTACCAAAATAGAGCTTGTATTCGAGAGAGTTGAGGGCACCAACTTGGCGAGTGGTAATATCAGCCATTTTTCAAAAAATAAGAAAGAGTCAATGAAGAAAAGAAAAGAAGAACTAGGGTTATCAAAGTGTCCTTTTGATATTTAATTAACACAATATTTGATGACGCCACATGGTTGGTTTGTATAATTCATCCAATAACTAGATGCTATGAGCACGAAATTTGCTACAGAGATTCACGCGATAACAGCTAATCCCATCAGCAACAACTCAGCCAAACATTTGATCAACTTGTATTGCTTCTCATGGAAGCTTTTTCTAGGATTTCCATCAATTGAAATCAGCGTGCCTTATTGCATCATTTGGACTTGAACCATAGCTGCAATAAGCATAATCCTTTAGCCTTGGTATACAAGATGGATGCAAAGGGGAATGCCCATCAATCAAATAGCTTTCAAGGACCGAGCGGAAGTTCACATCTGTGTAATTATCGTCCCATCTACGCACTTGCTGTATACATGACAACGAGAAGTTTGCAAGCCCATGACTCAATAAAGTCGTGTAACATTAATCCTCTCCATCTTTGTTACTGAAATCGAGATGGGTTGACGAAACACTTTCGATACAAAGAGTGCACGGACAAATATTCCGAGTGATCCATGAAAAAACTATCATTACAACAACAAATAAAGCTCGTATTCAAACTACTGTATATTATCTCTCGGTTGGCGATCGATCAAATCGTATTTATACATTTACAAGACGGCAGTGCTAGGTATATAAGCCCTGGCAAAAGTATGCAAGCAGCAAATGCACAAGGCTATTTTCCCGTCATGAAACACTTCAGCCCAAGGACATTTGCTATAGTTTCAGTTGCTTTTTGTAAGCCATGACAAAAACTTTTCAATCAGCTGATTTGACAAGTAACGTTTTTGTATACAAGAGCAACACGACAACATGTGCTCTACCAGCATAGCGATTGATGAGCAACCCCAAACCACGTTTATTTTTCATTTTAATTTTTTAATGTAAAGAGAAATTTTGACAATCAACCTATAGTCTAGCATTACGGAAAGAAATACTAGTCCTCAAACGATCGTCATAACCCGTGAAGGCCATTAATCTTGCAAGCGCTACATAAGCGGCACACCTCAAAGCTATGGAAGAGCAGTGAGGTGTTTAATGCGAATGAACTTGCGTGTTTGAAATAAATCAACAACAAAATGTAAACACCAACATTGTGAAAAAAGGGAAAGAAAAAGACCCCAGGGGATGTGGTAGAAGAATAACTTTATGTACTAGTAAAATTAAAATAAAATCTACTTGGGATACAAACCTTGAAAGAAAAGTAGAAAGTGTTGAACAATTTCTTTGCAATTCAAAATTCACTTTATATGCTTGATCATCATTGTAAGCCACCTGAACAGAGAAGGGCAAAGCCGTCTTAAAATTTATGGCTTAGATTTGAACGTTCTGAACATGAATCACCAAAGCCGTTGAAAACAATCATGCTGGTATGTGCAGTGAGTGTATTCGTTGTTCCTCTTTAATGCCTCTATATGTTATATCAAAGTAAATACAGCATTTTTTTAATGATTTAACTATTTCATCGTTAATTTTACTCCACATGCCTGTTTACTTACTGAAAGCTTTTTTAAGCGCGGGCGCATACTCTATCACACTACAGCTGTATAGACACGCTAGCAAAAAGTGCTTTTGAGTGGCAAGGATGTTGATCCATGGGATGGAAGCTTGGATAAAGGCTCGCAACAATGTTCAGCTCTCAAAACGGAGTTTGTATTGGGCGATCAAAATATATGCACCCCTGAAGCGGACCTGAAATGTCAAAAGATTTCCATTTTTGTATGCGGTGTATGAAAACTGGGCCTTCTTTCAAGCTGTTCTGCTGAACGTAACTGTTGATTTTTCAAAACGAGTTTGACATTGCCTCTGAATGTTCTAGAGCATCTGTTTTTCTTTATCAAACATATTTTTTTAGACTGGAGTCTGCAGCTTGCTTGATTACCGATTTATATGCGGTGAATACGGCTGCCTTTGCGATTGTCAGTTGAATTGACATTCAGGAGAGTCTAAAAAAGACAACCTTCATGTAGTAGTATAGCAGTATCCCTTTGAGCTTCTTTTGATAAAGCTGTAAGCAAGTAGACTGCACGCACTAAAGGCTTTTAGTATACACCTAAATGCAGCATATGCTATCTTTTTTTTTTTCAGAGGCATACTTATTCTTGTCAATTATATACGAGCATACCTAAACGAAAGTATAATATATCTATCTTTAGACATAATGCCATGCAATGAAATGTGCATAAAACTAGGCGTATTGACAAGTAAGTTGGTATGAAAATTCTAAACATTGATGAGCCTTTCACATGTATTTTGCACAATGAACGCGCATTTGTCCCGATAACTGCCTATTGTGCAAATAAATGCTTCATTGGTCAACATTCGAGTGAAATATTGTCTGATGCAATGTTCGTTGTTCTTTGGTTTCTACAATGGGGAGCATATTTATACCCTCAGGGTATTAAAATGAAATTAAAACGAGGAAAAAAGACCCCAAAATGTAATAATAACGTTGAGCTCAACATTGGTATTAATTTTCTGTGATTCTGGATGACCAATTCGCCAATTTCTTCCGATATTGGGATACAAGGTAGTTTACACAACCAATCACAAAACCAAACCGAGAAACGGACACTATCCATGTACGCAGCTCCTTTGAGAGTAAAAATTCAATCTACTGGGATCTGAGAAACATAGTAGTATAGCATGAATGTAGACTAACTAAAAGATTCTAATAGAGATAACTGCAGATGCATAAATAGTTCATTGGACTGTATGTCTCCGTCAATCCCTGTTGAGATGTGGTTGAATTTGATACATTGATTTGCAATGTCAATGCTGTTAAGCAATGGCGGGCTTATTTGATATAAAGCAATGCAATCAGCATACAGTAGATATGCAAATCCGAGATGGTCTTTTTAGTTTTTCTTTAGGTTTCTTTTATTCATCATCTTTAAACTATGACCTTTTGTACAACAAACATTGCGTAACGTAGCAGTTGGGATTACCCCGCTTTTTTTCATGGCCCATCAAGTCAAACTTTGCTGGTGCTGATTGGGTTCATGTGGATGGATCAAAGAGAAAATCTTAAATGGTTTTTTTCGTGGGTAAAAAAACATTAAACAAGATATCTTTCCTTCTCCTTCCTTTGATGCCGGATGTAGTGTGCATAACCAAAGATCAAGAGGCATCATTACTTGAACATGCACTGCACAATGACATGCAAGCATGTCGCTATTGGTGTATTGCTCATCTAGTTTCTTTAAAATGCCAAATAAAGATATTTTAAATGTTTGATCACATATGTAACTTTATGCGTGTATTCCATATTGGTCATCAAAATTGGAATGTTGAAAGGAGAGAAAGCAAGAATATCTTTTGCTCCATAATCTTTAACCGAGAGATTTTTTTCCCAAATGAAAAAAGCACTGAGCGGAGGCCTAACTCCTATCGTTTATACCCTTTTGTTAAAATCAACATTTATACTATACGTCATGGAGAATATCGGTATAAATTGATTGTTATTGGTGTACAAGCGAGATAATGGAATTTGAAATACTAATTTAGTTTATAGCTTGTATAATTCAGATCATGGATTGAAAGGCATTGAATGTAAAAGAGTGAGAAAGCAGCGAGAAAACTCACATTTTGATACGAAGGATATTACCGTAAGCCTTGGTCAATTACTTCCGCATTTCCATCGGTCAAGTCCATGTGAATATGATAAAACAAGCATGTGATACCATAAAAAAAAGGTTGTAAAAAAGTTAACTCGGTGGACTAGCAGTCCTTAAAGTTATTAGATTAGAAAGTAATCAAGCATCTCAAAGGCAAAGTATAAATAAACCTAGTTGTTAATTTTCCTTTTTGTCTTGTTTTGCTTCTTCTTTTTCTAGTTTAATCATCATCTAAAATGTCTGTCTTGTCTCAAACTGCAAAGCTCATCAAATCTAGCGTCCCTGGTGTCGCTGTCTTGGCACCTGTCACCGCTGCCGAAGCTGAAATCCTCTCTCCTCAAGCTTTGCAATTTGTTGCAACTCTTCAACGTATTTTCAACCCTACTCGCAAGACATTGTTGCAAAAGCGTGTGCTCCGTCAACAAGCTCTTGATCGTGGTGTCCTCCCCGATTTCTTGCCCGAGACCGCCTTCATTCGTAATGATCCCAACTGGCGTGCTGCTGCTCCCGCTCCTGGTCTCCAAGATCGTCGTGTTGAAATCACTGGTCCCGTTGACCGCAAGATGGTTATCAATGCCTTGAACTCTGGAGCAAAGACCTTCATGGCTGATTTCGAAGGTAAAATAGCAAATCAATTGAAATGTTCCAATAAGATTCACATCACTAAACCTACTCTATTAGATTCTACTGCCCCCACCTGGGAGAATGTCATCTCTGGTCAAGTCAACATGCGTGATGCTGTCCGTGAGACCATTGACTTCACCAACCCCAATGGCAAGAAGTATGCCCTTCGCAAGGATGGTCAACTCGCCACTCTCCTCGTCAGGTAAGACCCAAAATTTCCTTTTTGAGAGCCGTGTGTGGAGTACTATCATGTGAAAGATTCAATTGTTTGGAATGAGAAATTTCGGATACGCGCACTTGATTCATGGGCTTCATACACGGCGATTTCCGATGTGAATATCATTGGCTAACACTTCATCTCTCCCCACATAGACCTAGAGGCTGGCACATGCTTGAGAAGCACATCCTCATCGACGGTGAGCCTTGTTCTGCTTCCATCTTTGATTTCTCTCTCTACTTCTTCCACAACGCCAAGGAGCTCGTCAAGCGTGGTAAGGGTCCTTACTTCTACTTGCCCAAGATGGAGTCTCACTTGGAAGCCAGGTAAGCATTTGTGCCATTATTATGCATCATCCAAATACTGATCCAATGATGTCAATAGACTCTGGAACGACATCTTCAATGCCGCTCAAGATATGATCAACATTCCTCGTGGTACTATCCGTGGTACTGTCTTGATTGAAACCCTTCTTGCTGCTTACGAGATGGACGAAATCATCTACGAACTCCGTGATCACTCTTCTGGTTTGAACTGTGGTCGTTGGGATTACATCTTCTCCTTCATCAAGAAGCTCCGTAACCACCCTGAATTCGTCTTGCCTCAACGTTCTTCTGTCACCATGACTGTTCCCTTCATGGATGCCTATGTTCGTTTGTTGATTCAAACTTGTCACAAGCGTGGTGTTCATGCTATGGGTGGTATGGCCGCTCAAATTCCTATCAAGAATAACGCTGAAGCCAACACTGCTGCCATGACCAAGGTCCGTAACGATAAGCTCCGTGAAGTCACTGCTGGTCATGACGGTACCTGGGTTGCTCATCCTGACCTTGTCAAGATTGCTCTCGAAATCTTCAACGAACACATGCCTACACCCAACCAACTTCACATTCGTCGTGACGATGTCAAGGTCTCTGCTACTGATTTGATGGACATCAACTTCAAGGGCACCATCACCGAAGACTCTATCCGTGAAAACATCCAAATTGGTTTGGCTTATATGGAAGCCTGGTTAAGAGGTGTTGGTTGTGTGCCAATCCACAACTTGATGGAAGATGCTGCTACCTATGAAATCAGTCGTTCTCAATTATGGCAATGGGCTCGCCATCAACCTACCACCGTCGAAGGTAAGAAGGTTACTGGTGAACTCAACTTGAAGTTGCTCGATGAAGAGATCGAAAAGATCAAGAAGCAACTCGGTTCCAAGTACGCCAACACAAAATACGAAGCTGCCAAGGCCGCCTTTGCTTCTAACCTCACTGGCGAGAGATACGATGACTTTGTCACCACCATGTTGTATGATTCCATTGTCACTGTCAGCCCTCAAGCCAAGTTATAAGGATGTCGACCTCTTTACCCCGCTTCCTTTCATTCCCACACCTCCCTTTACGCAAACTGTACTTTTTACACACTCCCAAAATACTTGAATACGATGTTATTTCACTCTATGTAAAATAAATCAAAAAATATTATCGAATCTCAAAAAAAGTGTATGTGATAGTAGAAAGTCGAGTTTACATATATTCTGATATTACTATGTCAACATCAAGAAAGAGATAGTTCAGCCACCTATGCTATGGTACTTCTGGCTCACAATTCATTCTTGTGAGCTTCCAACAGCATCAATTGCATTCAATATAGACACAGCATAATAGCGTATAATTTGGGCAAAGGCAAAGAATGGGAACCTCAAGCCACTAGCATTTAAATCAAAGACGTATAGTTTTGAGAAATCAATTAAATAATATTTATAGCAACAATAATAAAGTGATTTGATGGCAATTCTATTACAATTCCTTTTTGTCTTCTACCACAATAGGTTTATCTTGAGTAGGAGCAATACCAAGAGCCTTCAATCTCTCGACCAAGCTAGGATGAGAATGGTTCCAGGCAGAGTACCAGGGATCCACATTGAATCCACCGAGATTCTTGACACTCAATTTGATCAGAGCACTACGCAAAGTAGAGGCATAACCCAACTTGAGAGCATAGGCATCAGCCTCGTACTCATTCTTGCGTTGATACACATGTTGCAAAAATCCAATCACACTTTCAATAGGGGAATAGATGAACTGGAACAGCAAGAAACCAATCAAGGTAGGCATGGTGTTGAATCCAAAGTCTTGGTAGAGCTGCTTGTTGTGGATAAAGAAGGAGAACAACCAGAAAATGGACAGCAAGTACACTTGGTTGACAGCAAGCAACTTGAGTGTGTGGCCCATCTTCCAATGACCGAGTTCGTGAGCTAAAACGGCGCAAATCTCATCAGTGTTGGAGTGATCAATCAAGGTATCGTACAAGACAATGTGCTTGTTCTTGCCAAAGCCGTAGAAATAGGCATTGGAGTGGCCAGAACGCTTGGATCCATCAATGACATACAGCTTCTTGAGAGGGAAATGGATGCGAGCTGCCAATTCTTCAATGCGAGTTCTTAATTCACCATCCTCCATAGGCGTGAGTTTGTTGAAGAAGGGCTGGATAAAGGTGGGATACACAGTGATGATGATGAGTTGGAAGGCCATGACAATGAGCCAGACGTAAAAGAAAAAGTTGTCGCCAGTGGACTTGATGATCCACAAGAATGCTGACATGAAGGGGAACATGAGCACTGCCATGATGAGTTGAGATTTCAAGAGATCCACAAAGTACAGTTTAAGTGTCTGGTTGTTGAATCCATGGCGCTGCTCGACAACAAAGGTGGAATACAGACTGAAAGGCATTGAAGTGATAGTGGAGATCAAGGTGAAGAGGGTGAGAAAGACAAGTGAGTGAAGGATCTGTAGAAGAGTTAGTATAAAAGCCAATGTGTCGTTTGGCTGCTTGTCGCTTTATACCTCGTATTCAGCACCGTAACCAGCAACCTTGAACAAGATATCGCCAGCAGCATCCCAGATCTTGGGAAGCCCATCATAATGAAGCATCAACACAGTTTCAACGAGCTTGAAAAGGTTTACGACAAAGGAAAATCTAGACTTGTCATAGTTGTACAGTTGTGCCTTTTTAAAGTCTTCTTCAGTAACGATATCGGCCAACTCACTAGGACGCTTGGGCATCAAGTAGCGAGTGTATTGACGGTAACTATGGCACAACCCATGGTCAAACACAGGCCACCGCTATTTCATACAAGATGTCACTTACTTGAGATACTGTTCAAAGACATAGACAATGACTGTAAATCCCTCGACAAACTGCTTGTAGTCCAACTTGTCCAATTGGGATAATATGCCATCCATTTTGTGAGATAAAAAAGAGAAGGGACAGAAGGAGTGTGCAATAGAGCCGCTGACGCGTGGATGCCTTAGTTTGGTTGCTTTTCTCCTGAACAACACCTGCCTGTGACTCTGCAAACCTCTCTTACATCATTACACAAAAAGAACATTCAATATGTTGCTTCTTTAATATTATCAACATGGCAGAGAACTCGAGTGTGTTTGGCCTTCGACACCAAGTAAAAGCCGCATTTCCCATCTCTGCAGTACTCGATATTAACTCTCATCTAGGCCAGATGCTTGACGCCAGTAACCAGCAGCACCGAGCAGAGCAAATTTCTTGCAGGCACAGTAGGAGCAAAAGACAATGTAGTGTGTCTACTGGAATATGACGACGATGATACCATGATTACACCCACCATGTACAATCACCCCGAAGAAGTGTGGGATATCGTATCTTGCCCAACAGACGAAGATTTGCTGCTCACATGCCATAGTCCAGTATCTGGAAACCCACTCTATAGAAAAGCAACATTGTGGAAGAAGCCAGCAATTACAAAGGATGAAGGCGGCAGAGATCAACGCCACGAACTCACTTCGCTAGTGACATTGGAGCAAGAGGGCATCAAAAAGTAAGTGTGCCAGTTGCATGAATTTAGCAGTTGGATCCTTATGGACTGGGATAGAGTGCTATGGGATCCGAAAGAAAAAAGCCAGCAAATCATCTCGATAGACGCCAGCAAAATATACCTCGCATCAATACACAATGGTGAATGCCAGGTAAGTGTAAGAGATCTCGGGTTAATGTTCTTGTCGGCTTACACAAGACACATGTAGACCTCACTGACCATGGATGTGTCTCCCACATTCTCAACAGACACCAACTCGCCCTCTCTAAGACAACTTCAAAATGCTGTATGGAATCCACACCAACCCGAGATTGTCACTGTAGGCGATCGCACATTATCAGGCTGGGATTTGAGATCAGGCAAGAGCAGTTTCAGTAGAGCTGATACGCACAAGAGCACCATTCGAGCAGTGGACTACAATCCCAACAAACCATACTGTGTAGTGACAGGCGGCGATGATGCCATGGTCAATATCTGGGATGTCAGGCAATTGTCACAACCAATGATGGTTGTAGAGGGACATTCGCACTGGGTGTGGTCTGTGGCTTTCAATCAATTGCAAGATCAACTCCTACTGACATCAGGCTCGGATACATTGGTCAATCTGCATAATGTGGTGTCGGTGTCGTCGGCCTCGTATTTGGATAGCTCAAGCGAAGATGAGGATGAGGATGCGCAAGAAGACAACAGAAGCACGTAAGTCTATGAGCAGCCTTTCCACTGGGTCTAAACGCTAACTTGGTTGACTTAGTGAGAAGCCCACAGATGGCTTGATTTGCACATACGATCAGCATGAAGACAGCGTGTACAAGGTAGCATGGAGTCCAGCAGATACATGGACATTCGCCTCCATATCGTATGCTGGAAGAGTGGTCATTAGCCAAGTGCCTACAAACGAGAAATTCAAAATTCTGGGCGTGTAATCATACTCAAATACTATATGAAAGAAATATATATCAGAAGCATTGTAATGTTCTCAACCCAAGTGATGATGGAGCTTTTTAAATCGCAATCCCAAGGCTTGAATATAAGGTCGCAAATAAGTGTATGTAACACATCTAATTAGAATTAAATTGCGCATTTATAAGAACCTTTTTCAATGCATCAGATATGGCTAATCCGTGTCGATGCGGTTCAGAAAGCCATAGCAGAACATCTCACCAAAGCTGTCGTCTGAACCCAATAAATGTGCCCAATAACGAGTAGAGACCCTTAACATGTATACTGAAATGTTAGATTTCAAAATGCAACAGCATACAATTGGAACCTACAGGTTGACACCTGAAGAGATTGAGCGTAGCGAAAGCAATTAGACGTCTATATAGTGTCTTTTACTATACAAAAAATGGTTTTCAGGGCAAAACACCAGCCTGGCGGGAATTGAATTTTAGAGGCTGCTGCTTCAATTGGTCCTCCAGATCTGCATCTGGACATCCGCCTCTCATTGGTTCTTCTTCTGGTCACTGTCCTTGACAACGCTTCAACGCAATGTCCTGTACCGGTACATCAATGCCAGCATACCACATCAGTCCTTCCTTCATCGTCTCTTTCCTCTCATTCATTTATCACCACTGTGTATCGTCTGCTCTGACACAGTCGATTCCATTGATCACTTTTTGTTCCACTGCGCTCCCAAGGCTACAGTATGGCAAAAGGTTATCAATGAATTCCTGTGGCCCACAGTCGACATACACGATATCCAACAAGCCCTCCTTTCCTTAGATTTTTACAACATTCGATATAGTCAAAAGCCTCAGGCCCCCTCTCATCTCATCGTCATGGTCACCCTTGCGAACATTTGGAGGGCTCACTATCAATTAGTTTTCAACCAGCAACCTTTCCTCCCCTCCACTATCCTCAGCGCTATTCGACTCGACGTCCAAAAGACGATCGATGAGAACCATATTCATGGAAGCCTGTAGTCCCGTTAATTTTANCCCACCGCTTGAATTCAGTCTCCGGACCGTCTTTTACGTGGAGCAAGTAATAAAAACCTTTAATTCATCTGGACATCCAAAACCCTTTCAGGGGAAATTACACAACATTTTTATACTCGAACAACAGGTATTTCTCTAGACATATACATGCAAAATTGGACGAGGAATCCAATGGTGTTAGTTTTAAAGTGATCCCTCTAGTCTGTGAAGAGTAACTTTCAAAAAATGCAAAACACGTTTTCGGGGAAAAGGTCTACAAACACTATATTAAAGTGGTCAAAAAAACACTTTTACATGCTCCTATGCTCTTCTACGATTAGTTTGAGCATAGGAACACCTTAGTAGAAAATGTCGTTTTCGAGGTGGAAATCTTCATCATTCAAAATCATCAATTTTTCCCTTGCTAGTACAGGGTAAAATTTTCTAAAAATCGATGATCAACTCGATCCCCTAAAAATTGCTGAAAAGTGATTCATACCCTAATGTCAGGTCGTAGAACACG
>JAXQGS010000691.1:0-15636 GCA_037040325.1 Mucor sp. M7501 | reverse complement strand
TGGCCAAAAGACACTTTTACATGCTCCAATGCGTTTCTACGATTGTTTTGAGCATAGGAACACCTTAGTAGAAAACTCCATTTTCGAGGTGAAAACCTCCATCATTCGAAATCATCCATTTTTCCCTTGCTAGTACAGGGCAAAATTTCTCAAAAATCGATGATCATCTCGATCCCCAAAAAATCGCTGAAATGTGATTCATAGCCTAATATCAGGTCGTAGAACACGATTACGCCAGTTTTAAAGCCAAAATCGCGCTTTGTTGGCAAGATATAAGCGATGTAAAGTCTTGATTTTATAGTGGTAAATACATTTGAGGGTTGTTCACTGAACATTGCGCTTATTAACATCAGATTTGATGGTCCGTAGTTTATTATCTAGCAAAACAGTGCATTATTAAACTTCTTGTTCATTGAAATGTGCAAAATTTGCAGAGAAGTTTTGCACAGTTTTATCCTGGATGCCTTTTTATAGGTGTGCTGCGTATAATGCATCGATTGTATGAACTCTCCTCTAGTATGATATGATACAGTATAAAAAATTAAACAGAATTGTCATTATCATACAATTACTAGTATCCGCCATCAGGCTTCATTACTCTCGATAAATGAGGCGGTGAATCCATTGCATTTGGGCGTTGCACTTCAACTGCATCTGGATATACTGCATGACCTGTTGAGTTGGGCTCGCCGTTATTGACCATTGTTCTAGATGCAGCATTATCAGAGCCTGCACCAAATCTTTCATTGTTGCTAGCAAACTTTGTTGCTGGCATTTCAGTGTATTTGGTCTCAAGCTGATCCCAATCGACTTCCATAGGCTCCACATCTGTGGTATTGTAGTATTCCGTTTGTTCATGCTTTGTAAGCTCATGTTCCTGGTTTCTAATTCTCTCGTCTTTCTTCTTATTGCGAAGATAAAACCAAATGACAAGGGTGCCCAAGATTGCCTATCATGAGAACGTGTGAGTAAAGCGAATGTGTGTTGATCTCATGTTAAAAAAAAAAGTACCACAACCACAGCTGCTACAATGATACCAGTTTTTGCACCAGTACTGAGTCCTTTGGTAGCAAGATCGGTGCTTTCAGCAGGCTCAAAAGCAGTGGGAGCATTAGAGTCGATGTATTGTTTGGACACGGTGATGGCGTCAGGGTTGGTGGTGTTTAGAACAAGCACTGAAGTAATGCTAACTTTGTTTGCATCGATGCCCCACATCACAAACAGAGTATTGTTATTGACAAGCACAGCTATAAATTAGAATGGTTAGTATTGAAGTTGATATTCTTTAGTATTCTTGCATGCATACATGAATGCCTTGATCTTTGCAAGGTTGTACCAGCAAGTGCGTCAATTATCTGTCGAGTCCAAATCTTGGTATCCAAGTTCAAGACGTAGCAGTAATCTTGCGCAACTACAAACATGCTGATGATTCAGTCTTGAGTACGTCAATAGTATGACTTGAGATTACCTTCTTCGTCGAGTTCATCACCATACAGTAAAACGTGTCGACCTGTAGAAGGCACTATATAAAGTTAAGCAAGCAGATGAGTCATTGAAATACAAGTTGCTTTCAAGAATGATAACGTTACATAATGTCAACGTGGAATAGATTCTGCCTCGTGTGGGTATATCACCAGTCAGATTCGTCGTGCTCCATTCATTGGTAAGCGTGTTGAATGTCTTGATGTATGAAAAAGGACGGGCGAAGGTGTCCGGCGATGTTGTAGTTCTGTATTCGCCTCCCATAAAAAGAAGCGTGTTGGTGACAGGGTCATATACGGATTGTTGATAGGCAGAGAACTGATCTGAGGCAGTTGTCAAAGGTACAGGTGTATTCCAGGGAGACTGTTTGAATAGGGTTAATACTCTTTGTGCTTGTGTTCATGTTTCATGTAATTTGGCACTCACTGCAGCGTTATCTCCATCAAAGTAGGAGACTTGAGTGTAACCGATGGTTCTCGAGCGTCCGTTTGAAAAGCTAAAGGCGGAAACATTTGTATTCGGAGTCGTCCAGTTAGGGTTGATGAATCTACAACATGACAGGCGTTAGAAGTGTGAATTGAATTGTATACTCTATACTTATACTGACTCTTCGTATCCACCATAGACCGCAGCACCTTTACCAGGCACATAGGTACCAGAGCCTGCGTATCTACACAGATGTACTACCGATTAGAAACTTTTGTACACAAAAAAATGAGGTGTATACCAACATTTGCCGATTTCCATAAGGTGATTCAGCGTAGGCAGACTGAGGGTACCATTTGTTTTCGAGCGCATTGTACATGATATTTATATATTTCAATTTCTCTGCCCCATTGCTATAGCCTCCGTTGACAATCATACGATTCTGATCACCAAGGACAACACATTGGGGATCTGCTCGATATGCTAAATTAACATCGTTTTCATCGTACTTGACCTTTTGCCATGAGTTTTGCAAGTCGTCAGATGGCGTTCCACTTTTGTTGGTTAGGTCCAACACAATCAAGACATTGTCTATTTGATTTTGTGTTATGCCTACAAAGGCTGAACCGCCATAGCAGTATACTTTTCCGCGCAAGAATCCACAACCTAAAATAAAGATCTATTAGCTCCAAATCTCCCCTTTCTTTGCAAAGCAATGTGTTACATGTATTTTCTCTTGGAATTGTCTGGCCTAATGCGATCGCTGTTAAGGATTAAATTAATGGCAGGTACAGCATGGCAGTAGTATACTGGGATATGGCTATTTTTTAAGGAGCAAGAATATAAGAAAATAAAAGGAAGACGAATCGATTGCGAATCGAAAAAATAGTTTAAATAGACTAAATCAACACGGGCTTGGATGTGTAACTGGAGCAAATGAAATGTTTCCTTCTCATCTGTATCACGCATCCCAACGTTTGTTTACTTGATACAATGTTCGTAGAATCAAAAGGTATTGTACAAAGCAGTAGATAGACTAACCTACACCATGAGCATTAGAGCGAGCCACCTTGCTCGACCATGAGAAAATCATGGTAGAAACAGATCCAGGTACATGGCTTTTCAAAGAGCAGCCATGCCCAACTTTTTTTCTTTACTGATCTTAGATGTTTCTACTACGAATAAAAGTGCAATATTCTTAAAAATAGAAAAACAGGTAGGACATCGCAATGCTTTTTTTTTTATTTTTGGAAACTCATGGCTTAAATCTGGTGGCCCAATGCAACATGACATGCAAACAAGTATGCCTGTTGTGTATAGAAAAGGAATGAATGGGTATTTCCATAACGCAAAGGAGTGTCTTACCAACACCTTGTTAAAATGTAAATTGTCATGGGGTGGGGTTCTACAATTCTAGCCATGTGTAGCACAATACTACATCTCAGAAAATGTTTTTTGAAAAAAGCAGAATAAGATTTTCAATCAAAATTGTCAGAACCGGATAAGGCATAATACCATATCGTACACAGAGCAAGTACATTGTAGCTACGCTTATTGGACATTGGGAAGAACTGGTTGCTTGCATGATATCTATTAATTAAACCATATGCCAGCACTGTCAGCCTTCGTCATTTGATGGTAAATTGAATGCACTTTGTTCATCATTAATGTCAAACAAGGGTACTGATATGTTACCAACTTGTATTGCTAACTCTGTATGATGATATGCCCCAAGAAAATTCAAATGGCTATTAAAGTTTGTTGTACGAAATCTATTGTATCCCAAAGACCTTGTTTTCCATTCTCTTGGTACCCTTATAGCTGCAAGAAAGGAAACATTAGAGAGCAATGTGTGCCAAAACAAGGGGTCATCTTCAGCCTTGATTATCAATCGATGTTGTAATAGTGCAGTGCTCCGAGGAGTAGATCCATTTACTGTCAAATGCTAATACAGTCAAGCCGAAATAGGCATGATAGTGTAACTCGAGTAATTTGGTATATATCCACTTTTTTTTTTTTTTTTTTTTCTTTTTTGACAATTGAGTTTTCAAGGTAATCCCTATTAATATCAAGGTTGATGATGGAAAAGAAGAGGACCCATTTTTTCTAAAACACTAAGCAGCAGAAAGCTGTGATTCAGGAACCTCCATGTTCAACTCTTCTCTGATCTGATGCAGTGGCTTTTGCGCGTTTTGCGGAAACGCCTGACGTCAAGTTTGGAGATATGCATCATGCATGCTATAGAGCAACATTGACACGTATAAATCTGAATGAATCTCAAAGCATGGCTATTTAAGGCGAGCAAGCAGTGGATAGTCAGATTATATACATTTTATCCTAGATACCTTTTTATAGATTTGCTGCATATAATGCATCGATTGTATGAACTCTCCTTTCGTATAGTACAGTATAAAAAATTAAACAAATTTGTTATTATCATAAAATTACTGGTAAAATCCACCATCAGGTTTGATTACTTTTGATGGATGAGGCGGTGAATCCATTGCATTAGGGCGTTGCACTTCAACTGCATCTGGATATACTGCATGACCTGTTGAGTTGGGCTCGCCGTTATTGACCATTGTTCTAGATGCAGCACTATCAGAGCCTGCACCAAATCTCTCATTGTTACTAGCAAACTTTGTGGCAGGCATCTCAGTGTATTTGGTCTCAAGCTGATCCCAATCGACTTCCATAGGCTCCACATCTGTGGTATTGTAGTATTCTGCTTGTTGATGTTGCTTTGTAAGCTCGTGTTCTTGGCTTCTAATCCTCTCGTTCTTTTTCTTGTGAAGACAAAACCAAACGAGAAGAGCGCCCAAAATGACCTATCATGAGAGCGTATGAGTAAAGCGAATGTATGTTTGTTGATCTCATGTTAAAAAAAGACGTACCACAACCACAGCTGCTACAATAATACCAGCTTTTGCACCAGTACTGAGGGCTGTAGAAGCAGAATTAATGTCTTCACCAGGCTGAACGGTATTGTCATTGGAGTCTTCAGCAGCAGTTGGAGCATTAGGATCGATGTATTGTTTGGACATGGTGATGGCATCAGGG
This sequence comes from Mucor sp. M7501, assembly GCA_037040325.1. Classification (NCBI taxonomy): domain Eukaryota; kingdom Fungi; phylum Mucoromycota; class Mucoromycetes; order Mucorales; family Mucoraceae; genus Mucor; species Mucor sp. M7501. The sequence continues at coordinate 10,668 of JAXQGS010000691.1, read as the reverse complement.
TTGGTGGTGTTTAGAACAAGTACTGAAGTAGTACCTCTTTTTTCATTATTGGTTCCCCACATTACAAACAGAGTATTGTTATTGACAAGCACAGCTACAAGTTTGAATGGTTAGTATTGAAATCGATATTTGTAGGCATTTTTGCATACATGAATGTCTGGATCTTTGCAAAATTGTCCCGGCAGGTGCGTCAATTATCTGTCTAGTCCAATTCTTAGTATCCAAGTTCAAAACGTTGCAGTAATCCAGTACAACTGCAAACATGTTAATGGTTCAGTCTTGAGCACATAAGTAGTATGACTTGAGATTACCTGCACTATTGCTGGTTTCACCGCCGTACAATAAAACATGTCGACCTGTAGAAGGCACTATATAGACAAGTGGCCTGATGAGTCATTGGAATATGAGTTGCTCTCAAGAAAGATAACGTTACATAATGTCAATGTGGAAAAGTATCTGCCTTGTGTGGGTAAGACGCCACCGAGATTCATCGTGCCCCACTCATTGGTAAGCGTGTTGAATGTCTTGATATATGAATACGGACTGTAGATTAAATTTGGGGATGCCGTAGTTCTGTATTCGCCTCCCATAAAGAGAAGCATGTTGGTGGAAGGGTCGAATACAGATTGATGTCTGGCAGAGAACTGATCTATAGCAGTTGTCAGAGGTACAGGTGTATTCCAGGGAGACTGTTTGGATAGGGTTAGTAATCTTTTCGCTTGTGTATGTTGCATGTAATTTAATATTTACTGCTGTGCTATCAGGATTGAAGTAGGAGACTTGAGTGTAACCAATGGTTCTCCAGTCACCGTTTGAAGTTCTATAGAGGGAATCATTCGCATAGGGAGTCGTCCAATTAGGGTTGAAATGACTACAACACGACAGGTGTGAGCAGTATGAATTAAATTGTATACTTTCTACATATACCGACTCTTCATATCCACCAAAAAACGCAGCGCCTTTACCAGGCACATAGCTACCAGAAGCTGCAAATCTACACACATACGCTACCGATTAAAAAATTTTGTACCTTTAATGATACACAAAGTGATGAGATGTATACCAACATTTGTCTCGTTCCATAAGGAGCTTCAGCGTAGGCAGGTTGAGAGTACCATTTGTTTTCGAGCGCATTGTACATGATATTTATGTCTTTTAATGCTACTCGCCCATTGTTATAGCCTCCATTGACAATCATACGATTCTGATCACCAAGAACAATACATTGAGGATCTGCTCGAGCTGTTAAATCAGCATTGTTTCCATCGTAGCTGAAGATTAGCCATTCTTTTTGCAAGTCTTCAGATGCCATTCCACTTTTGTTGGTGAGGTCCAAAACAGTCATGACATAGTTTATTCGATTTTCTGTGTCGCTTGTAAAGACTGAACCGCCATGGCAATACATTTTTCCAAGCAAGAATCCACAGCCTAAAATAAAGGGCTGTTAGCCCAGAATTTCTCTATTCTTTGCAAGGCAATTCGCTACATGTATTTTCTCTTGGTGCTGCTGTCTGGGCTAGTGTAATCGCCGTGAAGCATAAAATCAATGCAAGGTACAGCATGGCAGCAGTAGTAGATTGGGACATGGCTGATTTTTAACGATCAAGAGTTTAAGAAATTAAAAGGAAGACAAATCGATTGCGAATCGAAAAAAATAGTTTAAATACTTTAGAATAAATCAACAAGGGCTGGGATGTGTAACTGGAGCAGGTGCACTGTACCTTCCCATCTGTATCACGCATCTCAACTTTTGTTTATTTGATACAATGTTCGTAAAATCAAAAGGACTTGTGCAAAGCAAAAGATAAGCCATCTACATCACGAGAAATAGAGCGAGCTACTTTGCTCGACCATAAAAAAAAAAACCATGATGGAAACAGATCCAGGTACATGTCTTTACAAAGAGCGAGCAACCATACCCAACTCTTTTTCTCTACTGATCTCAGATGTTTCTACTACAAACAAAAGCATAATATTCATAAAAATAGAAACACAAGTGGATGATTATAATGCTTATTTTGATACTATGGCTTAAATGTGGTGGCCCAATGTAACATGACATGATACCAAGTATGCCTGTTGTGTATAGAAGAGGAATGAATGGGTGTTTCCATAACACAAACGAACGAAATGTCCTACCAACAACACCTTGTTAAAATGTAAGTTGTCATGAGGTGGGCTTCTACGATTCCGTATCATGTGTAGCACAATACCACATCTCGAAAAGTGTCTTTTGAAAAGACTAGAATAAGATTTCTAAACGAAATTGTCAGAGCCGGATAAGGCAAAGTGAGACATTGTACATAGAGCAGATACATTTTAAGCTAATTAGACATTGGAAAAGAATTGTTTGCTTGCATGATATCTAGTAAATAAAACCATATGCCAGCGCCATCAGCTGTCGTCATTTGATAGTAAATTGGATGCACTTTGCACATCATCAAAGCCAAGCAAGAGAACTGATATGTTGCCTACTTGCATTGCTTACTCCATATGATGATATGCCTCAAATGGCTATTAATGTTTGCTGTACGAAATCCATTGTATTCAAGGACCTTGTTTTTCATTCTTTTAATACCTTTATACTTCAAGAAAAGAAGCATTAGAGAACAATGTGTACCAAAACAAGGTATCATCTTCAGCCTTGCTTACCAACTGACGTTGTAATACAGTGCTCCGGAAAGCATCTAGTGGCAATTGCTAATACTGTCAAGCCGAAATAGGCATGATAGTGTAACTCGAGTAATTTGGTATATATCCACTTTTTTTTCCCTTCATATGATTAGACTTCAAGAGCAGCCTCTTCCACTGTTCATCAGAAATGGCCAATCCTCTGCCAATGCGGCTCAGAAAGCCATGGCAGAACGTCCTACCAAAATTGTCGTCTAAACCCAAGAAACATGTCAAATAACGAGGAGAAAACCTTAACATGTATGCTCAAATGTCAGATTTCAGGATGTAGCAGCATTCAATTGGTACCTGCAGTGTGGCACCGATAAATATTAATCGTAGCGAAAGCAAGTAGATATCTACAATGTCATTTACTATACAAAAGATGTCTTCCAGGGCAAAAACGCAGCCTAGCTGGGATTGAATTCCAGAGCGTCCACTGGTCCTCCAGATTCTTGTTTTGGGCATTCCAAAACCTTTCAGGGCAAATTACACAATATTTTTCTACTCGAACAACAGGTATTTCTCTAGGCTTTTGGATGTAAAATTGGACGAGGAGTTCAATGGTGTTAATTTCGAAATGATACCTTTAGTCTGTGGAGAGTAGCTGCCAAAAAATGTAAAACACGTTTTCGTGGGAAATGTCTACAAACACTATAATAAATTGATCCAGAGACACTTTTACATGCTCAAATGCGTTTCTACGATTGTTTTGAGCATAGGAACACCTTAGTAGAAAACTTCATTTTCGAGGTGAAAACCTCCATCATTTGAAATCATCCATTTTTCCCTTGCTAGTACAAGGCAAAATTTGCCAGAAATCGATGATCACCTCGATCCCCAAAAAATCGCTGAAATGTGATTCATAGCCTAATATCAGGTCGTAGAACACGATTACACTTGTTTCGAGGTCGATATCACGCTTCTTTGGCGAGATATAAGGTATTTAAAGTATTGATTTTACAGTGGTAAATACATTTGAGGGCTGCTTACTGAACATTGCGCTTGTTAACGTCTGATCTGATGGTCTGTAGTTGTTCATTTAGGAAAACAGTACATTATTAAACTCTTTGTCCATCAAAAAAAGCATATATATTTACCCAAGAAGCGTGCCCAATACCCAAAATCAATGAAAAAACTGCTTTTGTAGCAGGCATCAAATCAATCAACTGGCATTGTGTTATTTGACGGATCAGCGAAAAGAAGGATGTCTCTCGCCCGACTCTGACATAGCTTTCCTTTACTGTTAGAACCCGGATATTGTCCAACAGATGAACAGAATTGATTCATTTCGTAATATTCAACATTGCATTATTTGAGTAAGCTCGCTGCAAGCGTGAGCTGTGTATCCCCCATTAGAACGATGGTCCAAAAAAATCATCGTAGTGAAGCGAAGGGTGTGGATTACAGCTAGTACAATGCAGAATAGAGCATTTCTTATTTGACAGGGCTCTTGCTTGAGCAAATTGCATCGAATAATTCATCAAACAAGCCAACTTACACGACACTGATTTTCTCCATGCCATGGTGGCATTGCCCATTTAGAGTGGTCCTTGTGGTAGTGCACTGAATCAGAGCGCCACACTCTGTATGGATATGAGATTAAATCGCGATTGCGCGGTGATGGTTGCCAATTGGAAAGATGGTCCCTGGTATTCACCTGGTGTAAAACTCCACCCGAATGCATTACTACTGTACCAAGACCTTTTTCTTTTTTTGTTTCAATTTCAAAAAAAATAAAATAGACACCATGGTTTTGACATATCAACAAACGGACCAAGACTACAAGGCCAATTGCCAACAAGTACTGAGCCATATTGACGAAACCAGCGATATTGTCAATGAGATGGAGCACATGGAACCTGACATGCCCAACAGCTTGGATCTGCATGTCCTGCAGCAGCAGCAGCAGCAACAGCAAGAAACCTCCACATCAACATGGCAGACCTGCTTGCACCACTTGGACCGCTTAAAGACACGAGTATCAGATCCACTGTCCAAAGTGTTGATCACGGGCGATCTGAACTCTGGTAAATCTACACTGGTCAATGCCTTGTTGAACAAGGATATACTGCCAGTGGATCAGCAACCCTGCACATCCGTCTTTTGCCAGGTTTACTCTACAACCACAAGAGACGACGAAATCCATGCCGTCATAGACACTGCCACATACGATCCATCCAACCCGGAGACCTACCATCCCATCGAGCGACGTCATTTGTACAAAACCCTGATTGACGAAGACATACCCTACAAGATGCTCAACATCTACACGGCCCGCAACCAGCAGGCATTGACCCAGCAAAGCCTGCTGCACAACGACCTTGTCGACGTGGCACTGATCGACTCGCCTGGCTTGAACACAGACTCGCTCAAGACAACATCCATCTTTGCACGCCAAGAGGAAATCGATGTGGTGGTGTTTGTCGTCAGCGCTGAAAACCACTTTACGCTGTCTGGCAAGGAGTTTCTGGTAAACGCAGCGCAGGAAAAGAAGCACATCTTTATCGTGGTCAATCGGTTCGACAACATCCGCGACAAGGAGCGCTGCAAACGTCTGATCCTGCAGCAGATCGAGCTTGTATCACCGTCCACCTTTGCGCAGGCCAACGAGCTGGTTCATTTCGTCAGTGCTGCTCATCACACGGAGGATGCTGACTTTGCCAGCCTGGAGCAGAGCTTGCGGTCTTTTGTGCTGTTTAACCGCAGTGTGTCCAAGCTGGTGCCTGCAAAGCACTATCTCCAGAATGTGCTGCAGGATGTGCACGTCGTTGCTGCTGCCAACCAAGACACGTCAAGGGCCAAGCTGGACGACGCTGTGGCGACTCTAGAGTCCAAATTCCTGCCAGACATGAGGGACTTAAGAACGACAGCAGAAGCGCTCCAAGACTCGATTCAGCAGCTGGCAGACAGCGCGTTGCAGAGCATCGAAAGCAGCACCTCCACAGCGATCCGCAGTGCAACAACAGACGAGGCGCTCGACCAATGCATTGCGTCTGTCGCTTTTCCCGGCATCCATCTGTCGTGGCAGTACGCGCAAAACATGGCCGGTGCGCTTGCCTCGCACGTGGAGTCTCAGCTGGACCAGATTGAAAAGCAGGCAAGCCAAGACACAACAGAGTGCATGAGCGACATGAACCAAATGGTCGTGGATCGACTGGGCAAATGGAACGACAGCCTCGTCACCGACGTCCTCCACAGCCCTGCGCCCTCAAAGCACCAGCGCATCCACATCAACGTGCAGGCCAGAGACTTTTTGATGGAGCGACGACTTGTCAACGACAAGAAGGTTGCCTTGGTGGGTCTGGGCACAACTGGCGCTACCGTCGCCCTCTTCAAGTGTCTCAGCATCAAGGACATGGCACTCGGCTTTTTGCACCGCTATCTGAACCCCTTGCTGGAAGATCCTACGGCCAACATGCCATCCCGCCGTGTGGTTGTCAACTGCATCACAGCTGCTGGCCTGCTGGGCATTGGATGGACCGCCTTTTCGTTTGTGTCGTGTATCCCTGCTGCCCTGAGGGCGAATCTCAAGGCCAAGTTCCAGAGAGCAGTGGAGAGGGAGAAGCTGCAGGAAAACACAACCTATCGCATCACACACGGCGTGCAGAGTCTGCTCGAGTCCAAGCAAACCGAAATCACATCTCGCATCCAGCAGCTGCTGGAGGAAAAGGAGCAAGAAAAGGAGCAGCTGGAAGCGCATGTCTCGCAAGCAAAATCTGTCCTGGATCAATACGATGCATTGGCCTTTAGATCCAACGCCTTGTTGAGCAAGATCCAGGCGTCGCTACACGAAAATTGAGCCGACGAGTATTATACAGCAAAAATAAAAACACGTCCCCCCTATAAATAAATTCGCATTTTGAGCAACCATCATTTCTCTCTCTTTCCTCTCTCTTTCACTTCATCAAACAGCTCCATGGCAAAGAAAGCAAAGAAAGGCTATCTTTGGATCTTTGATCAGCAAGACAAGTGGGATGAAGCTGCCTCGGACAAGATGAGTCAATTGGAGCAAGCGCAGGCCGCTCATCTCGATTGGTTTGATAAACACAGCACTGTGAGGTATCTTGTCGTAGCGTGGAGTGGCTGTGGAGTGGCGTGCTAACAAGAAACCACTAGTGAGCTACTGGCATTGAGACGACCCGATGTAAAGCGGAAGCATGGGGCCATATCAACAGCTGCAGCGAGTCAAATTGTGCCCAGCAAAGATGTTGCAAAGGAATCCAGCGACTCGATGGACGCCGAGTCGGTGGAGGACAAGCACGCAGAGGACGTTGTCAAGTCGGTGGATATCCATTCATTCGATGCTGATGCATCAGCCATGTTCAAGAGACAGACGGATGGCCACCAAACGATCGCCCACAAAGCCAATGCTACCGAGAACCAAGCAGACCATGTACATAAAACCAACACCATCACCATACCACCCTCCAAAGTAAAGCCAACAGCCATCATGAAGCCATACACAGCGCCCAAGGCACAGCCAGAGAAACCAAAGAACCGCTCCTTTGTAGACGATTACGACGAGGAAGACGACCAAGTTCAAATTGTAGTATCTGCTCGCAAATCAAATGCAGTGCCTCAAGAGAAACCCCCACGCCCTACTGTCTTTCCAGCGAGAGCAGAGCCTCACGTATCGAAATCAACACCCTCAAAGACAATCTCACTCACAACACATGCTAAACCGTCCAAGACATCCACCTACCGCAGTGCCTTTATGAATAGACTCTTCAAAACATCAAGACCTTCTCTGAAAAAGGCTGCTTTGCCATCAGCGTCTCTATCCACATCCAACAGCAGCACAACAGCAGCACCAAGCAGTACAGCAGCAGACACCGCCACCAGCCCAAACAAGAGGGATTCGTATTCCTATCATCCTACCATCATTACAAAGCGAAGCAGCACAGCCAGCATCAGATCCATTGGCTCCAGTATACACTCGACTCCAATTCAGACGAGCGATATCATGCCAGAACCAAGATTCAAACGATTCAAGGCATTACAAAAGTTGAATCAGGATCCACCTGCTGCTGCTGCTGCTGCTGCTGCTGCTGTTGCTGCTGAGCAAGCGACGCATGATTTGAGTACTGTGGAAGAAGCGGATGAATTCAGTACGAGTCAGAGTCAACCACAAGAGGCTCAGGGTCAGAACGAGAGCCAGCAAAGCTCAAATTCACAAGAAAACACAGAAGCATTTGTTATACCAGCATGGGGAGAAGGTGCCAACTTGACCAGTCAAATCGAGAAACAATCCAACACAGATCTCTATGAATTCTTTGGTCGTATCCAACCTGTAAATTTAAAAGGCAAGTTACACACTTGTGTAGAGTTGGCATGCATATTAACAGAATAATGTATCTAGACATGTTTCCCTAGTCATGATGATAGAGTGAAAAAGAGACACCCCTCATTCAATGTACATATATACCCTCTCAATTGCTGTTTCGCGTGTACATTTGTAAATTCAACCAGCCTCACCCATCATGGCAATAGACCTTGTCGATATCTCTAGTGCTTTTTTATTATTCTATCGAAGAAAATAAACGGTAATGGCTGTCAAGAGACCACCCACCAAGGCACAGTCTATAGAATATAATACAAAATCTCGTTTTCCTATCGCAATGGTCTCGTCGTTGGCAAATGTATTGGATAGCAGGGTGGGTATGGTGGAAGCAGTGGCGGCGGCGGCGGCGGCGGCAGCGGCAGCAGCAGTGGTAGGCTGCTCTTTGTAAAAGGGTGCATCGTCAAAATTGGCGGGTGAGAGGAGCAACAGTTTTCGCAGTTCTTCATTCTCCAGTCGAATCTTGGTTTCCTCCATGACCACTGGCGTTGACTCTTCTTGGATCGGTAATGTAGTGGGAGCGACTTGCTCTTGGTCCATTGCATCCGCTGTGGGTTCCTGGGTTGTTGTTGTTCCTGCTGCCACCACCGCAGAAGATGGCAAAACAGGGGCTATAGGCACAGGCATCACACCGGCTCTCTCCTCCTCCTTTTCCTGCGTTCTCTTTAACGAGGCCAGTGTTTCCTCATCAAACAAGGGATGCTCAGCCAAAGCATTCAATGTCTCCATGACAGCCACTTGTTGCTGCATCAATAAACGGTCCTTTTCATCCAACGCTTCAAAGACACCCTTGAACTTTTGCTCTTCTTCATCCACTTTAGCCACCAACAGTTCCTCAAATCGATCTGTCAATCTCTTTCGTTTGCGAGGTTCAAATACCGTCTGCACAGCTATAAATAGCAATAAATTGACCACCATCAGAGCCCATGTACCATAGGTACTGACGCTGCGAATCTTGTCACTCCAAAGCTGCTCCTCGTGGTATCGCTCCATGATGGATCGTGCTAATTCCATGTATTCTCGATCCATTTGCTTTTCGCATGCTTGGTATGTCTCTTTGGCTACTGCCTCTGCTTGTGAATGTGCATGTTCTAATCGATACAGCTCTGTGAATTTCGTCACATCATCACCGGTCCATAAATGTTTGCGTTGTAGCAGTTCGTTGATGCCTCGTTGTGTCGTCGATCGAGTCTCGATGGCGTCTTCATAGGCTCTCTTGGCTGCTTGAACTTGATCACGGGTGGTTTCGAATAATGCCGCTGTTGAATGGCACACATCCTTTAGCTACCTTCTTGGAGCATATATACAACACACGACACATTCATGTCTTACCTTGATTATGGACTTTTTGCTTGACAGCATCAATCTGATCATAGCCTGTCAATTCATTCAGGGCACGACTTGCCCTTTGAAGTGCTTCTTTGGAATCACTGACATCAGATGTAAGGCGTTTCAGTTGTTCTGAAGCATTGTTTAATTTCATAATGTAAGGCTCGAGCCGAGGTTTCATGTCATGTTGGAGCTTCTCTAGGTAGGCCTTGGTGGCAATGATACTTTTTTGAACGGGTGTCTCTTGCTGTTCTTGTGGCTTTATGGATGGTGGTGGTGGTGGTGGTGGGGGCAGCGTATCTTGCTTTGATGGGTGTGCGTCCACTTTATTCTTGTTGCCATCTAAAGCGTTGCCATCAGGGGGCGATGATGATGATGTGGTATATCGAGCAACACTGTTGATTTGCTGTCTGTATATAATAGGTCGAAGAAATAAACGTCGAGAAGAGGTCCTCAAATGAAGAGACATGATAAAAAAAAAAAGTGGATTGTATGTGGAAAATGGGCACTCACAGACAATTGACCCCTCCCCTTAAACATTTCAATTTACTTTTGTGTGACCGCATCAACCATTGAGTGGTCTTGAGTTATGCATTGATGCTCATGCAGACAATGTTGACAGTAATCCCAATAAAAAATGGATTGTAAAGAGCTCACTCAAAGAAGAGCATTTGATTTGTAGGTTTCGCTTAAATAAAGGACATGTTTTCGCAATGAACACCTATATTTAGCAGCTCATGTCTGCACCACCGATAGTTACCCAATCGCTGAACGCAAAATTAGAGGTTGTCCCTGATTTCAAGGATGGTGTCAGATTGTTCTTGTCAATCCTAAAGTTTCATGCCGTCAGCAAAGTGGCTAGTTTTGCCCAAAAACTCTATTTCTCATTGTAAATGCGCCACTATTGTTATAGCTGTATGTTGTATTATCGTATAACCACAAGGGTCTGTTGTGTCAAGATACAACAACAAAAATTAAATCTAGCTGATAATAATGATGATAGATAGTGGTAGAATGCCTCCGTGTTAGATTCCATGTTGAAAATAATACTTTTGCTGGGTATTCTACAAGAAAAGGGATAACACACTTTAAATGTGGTTGATTCTGTATACAAACAAGGTGTAGGTGATCACTGCTATTGTAATTTACCATTGCTTTTATTATTTTTATAGAATTAAACTAGTTTTCATTGCACTATTTACAATGGTCTATCTCACTTGCTTCTCAACGTTTCAGCCAATGAAATCGCTAAAATGGGCTCGACACACACAAAAATCCTAGAAAAAAAATGCGAGGGTTTCCCTCTGTTTTTTCGTTAGGCGGGGGTT
>JAXQGS010000690.1:0-14818 GCA_037040325.1 Mucor sp. M7501 | reverse complement strand
GAGGGTCTCAACCGTGCACCTAACGCTGGAAGGTGTAGTAAGGCATTTTCTAGCACCCAAAGGTGGGTTAACTCATCTACTGGTACGATAGTTCTATATTAGGCTACTTACTAGTATTTGAACCCCCGCCTAACGTAAAAACAGAGGGAAACCCTCGCATTTTTTTCCAGGATTTTTGTGTGTGTCGAGCCCAATCTAGCGATAGGATTGGCTGAAATACTGATTAGCAAGTGAGATAAACCATTGTAAATAGTGCAATAAAAACTAGTGTAATAATTCTGTAAAAATAATAAAAGCAATATTAAATTACAATAGTATTCAACTGTATCTTGATTCTGTATAAAATGAACTGAAGATTCTCGATTTGAGTAAAGAAAAAAGTGCATTTATATTCACATTTGAATTCAACTCGTAGTAGTAGCATTAGTCATGGTAAAGAGCATAGATACTGCTATTACGGTACCTGGCAAGTGTCATTGATGTTTGGTTTAGAGTATAGTAACCAAATCAGAAGTGCTGACCATAAAAGTTGGTTTCAGGAGTAACCTTAATGAGCTTGGATGAGCTTTCGTCATAGCATAATTCGATGTAGTAGCCCTGACAGCTCGAGGTGCGTAATGTTTGTTATTGAAGTATGGATACTTCTAACTTAGAGTACTGTATAACTAAATCATGAGGGCATAGCTGGAAAATTTGAATACGTTGTTATTGACTTAATTTTATCAGGATGAAGGGAATACCTCTTATGACAACCTCAAACATAGTAGTTCTTTATAGTATTACTGCAATTGCTTGAAAGATACCTATACTCTCGTCCATGAGCTGCATTGGAATAAAGTAGGATAGCTTTGAAATGATTTACAAATACAAACTTTCTTTTTGAAAAGAGCATCTGTCCTTTCTCTGACTTTTTTTTTCAGTCAATAAACCGTGAAAAGACTACAATTGCAACGCTTTGGTATGCTATTACACTACTTTATTTTCTATTAATCTTCTTTGGCGCTCTCGTTTTATTTCAATTGCAATTATCACATGTGTCGCATGTTTTACGGTAGTTGCATGTTGCGGCTTCTCATCAGCAGGTTTTATTTTCGAATTGATCCAGGGAGATCAAGAGAGCTTAGCACAGTAAAAATCGATTCTTGAACAGAAGACGCAAGATTGAATGATTGTCATCGCTGTACTTCATGCACTCCAAAGAAATATACGTTGGCACATTTCGACATGCAAGCACTATTTTTCTTGTTGTAGGAAATAGCGCTGGCTTACATGTACATTGGTTTTCAAATGTCGAGAGCTACAGCAGTTCGGCTTCTTTCTTGAGACGACAGAATATGGGGGGCTCTTGTCTGATGATGATTATCGCTCTTCAAATGTTTGAATGCTTCGCTGGTAAGGTAATCCTCGTATTTCATACATGGCTGGAGCATTTGTTGATTTGTAGTTATCCAACGGCGTTGATGGTCGTAAACGCCATAACACACGGCTCGAAAACTACAGCTACTGAATCAACAATGTAAGTGGAAGCAATGAATTGACGGCCAGTGCCAGTCTCTTTAAAAATGACATCCTTTCAGTAGTGACGAAAGTATCAATGTCGATACTGCTGATAAGCTTATATATATACCATCCTGGATGATTTCCTGGCTTGAAATAGGGCCTTTTCAAAATAATGTGTATCAATAGTGCTTAAAACAATTGTGATGATATTAAAACGAACGATCCATATTAAAGACATATCGCTTTAAATGGCTCCAATGTTCAATCAGTCATGGTGTCGTAAATTGGAATTGGAATGATTCTACTGTAAAAAAGATAAAAGAGCTGATGCCAACTTCAAAAAAGCGAAACTCTTTCGAGTCGCCAGTAATTCATAGATCGCAAACCAAAAGATAAACTGGTGTTTGGTGTCCCTTATATTGATACAAGGTGAAATTGACCAATAGATGATTTGGACTGTAAAACAAGCCAACAATATGTCGATATAACAATGAAAGGCAATGCTGCTATTAATGTGTATTGATTTTAATAATAGGCTGAACTATGCCAAACACGAACAAGCATGATCTGGCAGCATTTCATACAAACGTTATTTAATGCGTTTTTTTCTTTACACATATTTTAGTATAGTGTGTATGCATGGTTGGCTATTGGTACGCTACATTTGCCACTAAAAATGAGCAGAAACAATGCAGCTTTTGAATCTATCACGACCATGGCACAGGCTCGCCTTTGTATATGAAAATAGGAGGGACAACAAAGATGCTACACAAACAAATCCATTCGGAAGCAACACCGTGTATGTGTCACCTATAAATTCAAGGTTGGATGTTCTTAAAACTTTACATCAGATTCCCCCCCTTTTTTTTCTGTCCTTTCTTTCTCTCTTTCTCTCTTTCTCTTTCTCTTCCTTTTTTTTATTTATTTTTTTTTGTACATAAACAAGCACTACTCATAAGATGACTTCAACAGCCGTTAGGTACATTTGCAGCATAAAGCTATTCAAGTTGAGCTTGTTTCTCTTACTAACCGCATCACTGCAGAGTTGGATTACGTGTGAGACCTTTAACAGAAAAGGAACAGATCAATAATTGTACAGAATGCCTCTCATTTATACCAAACGAACCGCAAATATTAATTGGAACCGACAAATCATTTACATACGACTATGTATTTGGCACAAATGCAGACCAGGCACAAGTCTATCTAAATGCTGCCTCCCCTTTGCTACACAAGTTCATTGATGGGTAATGTGTTGTGGATGCCTTGTTCTTTGATGAGATTCATTGTTGACTCTTCATTTTATAAACAGTTTTAATGCAACTATATTGGCCTACGGGTAAAGAAAAATGGCAATTCCAGTGGATGAAATGTACCTTGCATTCTCACTACTTTACTTACAATATAGCCAAACTGGATCCGGAAAAACATTTAGTATGGGCACCAGCCTGGATAACAGTGTCAGTGCTGAAAATGAAGGTTAGTTTCGTTATGTGTCCCTGTATATCCACCCCCTGTGTGATATTCTCTCACTCTCACTGCCCCTTTACTAACGCACTGCTTGCACACAAATAGGCATTGTGCCTCGCTGTATCATTGAGTTATTTCAAATACTGAAAGCTCGAGAAGCACAAGATCCAGAATTCAAGTATGAAATCTATGTGTCTTTCCTCGAACTATACAACGAAGAGTTTATCGATCTGCTGAATAACCCGCAGCAACAATCAAAGCGAAGATCCACATCATCACAGCAAAATTTAAATGCAACAGCAAACAACCCAAACGAAGTGTCTATTAGAGAAGATATCGCTGGAAACATCTACTGGAGTGGAGTCAAAGAAGAGCTCTGCTACAGTCCTGAAGAGCTTTTAGGGTAAGGCAATAGACATGTCCCTTATTTCTATCACACATGCTAATCATCATTCGTTTTTTTATATACACACACAAAATGAAGGTTCCTCGCACAAGGTTCACTAGGTCGCACAACGGGATCAACTGAAATGAATTCCGTATCTTCTCGCTCACATGCCATCTTTTCCGTTATTTTAAAGCAACAAAAAGCAGAAGACGACCAAGATGGAAAGCGAGTGACAAGATCATTAACCAGCAAATTTCATTTTGTCGATTTAGCAGGCTCTGAACGAGTAAGTAGACTAGAGCCCAATCTCTCTATAGCTTTGCAGCTAACCATCCTGACCACATTCAGCTGAAACGAACACATGCTCAAGGTGACAGAGCCAAAGAAGGCATAGCCATTAATTCCGGTCTACTTGCACTTGGAAACGTCATATCAGCACTAGGCGATGAAACGAGAAGAGCAACACATATACCATATCGAGATAGCAAATTAACTCGATTGCTTCAGGACTCGCTGGGTGGAAATAGTCAAACACTGATGCTGGCCTGTGTGTCGCCCGCAGACACCAATTTTATGGAAACCCTGAATACTTTGAAATATGCCAATCGTGCCAGAAACATCAAGAATCGAGTTACTGTGAATCAGGATTTTGCAGGCTCCTCCATGGAGGTCAATCAGCTCAAGGCGCTCGTGTCTCGTTTGCGCATGGAGATTGCATCGCTTCGTGCAGCGGATGGTTCGCATTCCACAACGACCGCCAGCCATGACGCTGCCAGCAGCAGCAGCAGCAGCGCAAGCCATTTGAACGAGGCTGCCAGACTCCGTGACAAGATCAGTGACATGTCCAGTCGTATGATGCAAATAACAAGCGAGAGAGACACCCTGCTGATGGAACGTGAGTTGGGGGAATTCATGCAGAATGAGAGCATGGAAGACGATGACCTCTTGCTGGAGAGCGTTGTTGGTGCCGCTCGAAAGATCAAGACACACCCCATCATTGAGAAATACCTTTCCACCATCCACGACTTGACGACCCAACTCGACGACGTCAAGGACAAGTTGCGACATGTCGAAGCGCACAACTTGCAATTGCAAAAGACCAGCAGCACGCTGCAGCGCTTTTCCACCAGCCAACAGCAACAGCCAGCAGGCAAAAAGAAGCATCACCGGAGCGGCGGCAGGTCCAGTGCTAACAACTCGACCACGACCAATGGTTATGCAGCCAGAATTACAACTAAAGTAACCGCAAGACGCCCCATTCTCACTAAAAGCACTAGCACAGGCTCACGAAACGCCAACCGTCAAAAGAAGCACGTTCGCATCAAACAGCCTCGCTACCAAGCCAATGACGACGAGTTTGAGGAAGACGAAGGCTATGTGAATGATCTCCAAGAAGACGATGTGCGGCATGAGGAGGTCAAGGAGAGCATTGCTAAAGTACGTGCAGATATCAGGAAAAGCTTGCAAGTGCTGGAGCTAGTCAAGGTAAGGGTTTCTTTTTGCTGGTTTTTTCTCCTCCTCGCAACAGGCTGACCCAGCTTTGTGATGATAGCCTTTAGATGACACTACACACTCTTGGGAAGAGGAATTAAAGGTATATTTTACAACAACAACAACAACAACAAACCCCCTTAAAAAAACTAAAATCACCTTGTCTCATTTTTACCTGCTATTAGGCTTTCGAAGCAGAGGAAAAGCGCTTGCATGGCTGTAAGGAAATGCAGAGAACTCTGTCTGACGAAGGCAGGTTCTCGCTCACACCCTCCCCTACGGATGAATACGTTCACGAAATAGAGACTCTGGTAATGCGCAATTCAGGAGCTATTTCAAATTCTTGTTGTTGACCCATGCATTTCTATTCAGGCCGTACCTACTTGGGAAAACGATGCACGCGGGTCACTCTCTGCTGCTGCTGCTGCTGCTGCTGAAGCCTCAGACGAACTGGACGACGATATCGTCTCCATCAAGAGCAACACCACAGCAGCTACTGGCAGCGAATACCAGAGCAAATACAACTCTCAGCTGTCTCGCATGCTGCACCAGATACAGTCAGACATCAAGGTCAAGGAGGAGCTCGTGTCGCATCTGGAAAAGTCAGAGACCGAGTTTACCTTTATGCGCAAAAAGTTTGATGAAAAGATCACCCTGCTGCAGTCCCAGCTGGCAGACACGCAAAAGGAGAAAGACATGGCTCTGATGCGCACCAAGTCTGGCTTGGCTATTCGGTCAGACATTGCCAACCACCAGATGCAACAGCAGCAGCAGCAGCAGCAGCAGCAGCAGCAGCAACAGCAGCCATCAAAGACCAGCGACAAGGACATTCGACATGCTTACGAGTCGAAAATGAAGCACCTCACAACCGAGATCCAAGAGCTGCGACGAAAATACGCCCATGCCACCACCACCATGCAGTCTACCAGAAACCAAAACGAGTCCTTGCTGAGGTCGCTCAAGGTCAATGTCGAGACACTCAAGGTGGAGAAGAAGAGGCTGGTGCACCGCATGAAGCTGGAGGCCGACCGCGTCCGAGACCAAATATCCAAACAAGAACGCAGAATTCAGCAGTTGCAACGCCAACATGCTAAATCCAACCAGGCCAAACGACGATTGGAACGCGAGCACGAACAGCAGAAATCAACGCTCAAAAAGAGAAACGAAGAGGTGCTGATCAACGCAACGCAGGTGAAGCAGCTGACGGCCATCATGAAGAAGGCGGTGCGTGAGGGCGGCATTCTCGATGAAAAGATGCTCAGCAAGGTGACACCCATCATGGGTGGCAGCTTTGCTGTCATTGCGCGCGGCGGCGGCCATGGCTTCCCCCGACGCCTGGTCAAGAAGAAGAGCTCTCTGCCACTGGACGTGCGTGTGTCTCGCAAGAAGGAGCTGCTGGACAAGGCCCTGTATCAGTACATCCAAGGCAAGCAGGCTGTGGTCGAAATGGAGCAACTCTTGATTCGCAGAGAGCGCTTGGTCGAAGAGAAGCTGGAGCTGGAGGAGGAGCGCGACCAAGTCTTCCACGTGGAAAAGGAGCACCAGGAGACGACTGGCCAGCCCATGGACACCATCGCTATTGAGCTGATGGACGAGCGTGTCGATCTCATCTCTGCCGAAATCTCGTATCTCTCTGCCAGAATCCGCACGCTGCAATCAGAGGCAGCTGAAGAAGCGATGCTAGCAGAGGAAAACGGCGCTCATGTCATCAAGCACGCAAGCCCTAGTAGACCCCCCAAGCACGTTACGTTTGCTGACGAGATTATCACTGAGCCCGCCGCTGCCAACGACGACTGGGCCGATGTGGACGCCTTTGAAGACCAATTCACGGTGCCTGCAAATGCTGCTCCTGAAATGGCATACGACATTACCTCCAAGCTGATCAAGTCGTTCGAGTCGGACGAATGCAAGCGCATCATTGAGAACCTTGTGGACGATATCATGGATCTGCGAATGAGCGAGTGCAACCGACAGTTGACTGTGCAGAACCTGGAGAAGACCGTGATTGACCTTCGCCGCACGCTGATTGTGATGAAGAGAACCGCCATCTCAAGCACAGCAGAGAACGAGCGCCGCATCCGCCATCTCAAGACTAGCGATAGCAGTGTCCTGGACATGCTGATGATGGACGCTGCTGCTGCTGGCGGTAATGACGACATGGACGACAGCCGCTCTCTGGACGAATACATGAACAATGGCAACACCATATTCGACAGGATATACGAGGACGGCGTGCGTGGCCTGATCAAGGAAGCGCCCGCCATGTCTCAGTCTCCTACCTCGGACACCATCATGTACTCTTCTGCTCCAGAAGTGAGCCTGCCTAACTCTCCAGTCGCTTCTCCTCCGTATATCAGCAACACCTACACCTCTTCCACTACCACGGGCGCTCATGGGGGCAGCAGCAACAGCAACAAGCCGCCCTTGCCTGTGCAGATGATGGAGAGCATCAGCAAAAACACCATGTTGCCGCGTGAATCCACGCCTTCGCCTGACAGGTTTTACAACATGATCCAAAAGAGACTCTCCTGGCAAGCAAGAGTTTCCGGCGATGAAACACTCACAGAAGAAGACGAGCTGCTGAGAGCTGCTGCTGCCGTGGCAGAAGCTGCTGCTACTAGCACTGCTGCTAGTCCGCCTGATTTTGGACACTATGTGACAGACCATGAATCGTCTACATCGTCCATCCGCAGTAGCCACTTGAGACGATCGTCTATCCAATCCGACATGTCATCCCTGTCTTCGTGGAACCAAAAGTCAATGAATCGTATCAGTAGCACCAGCAACATCAATACCACGGGATCGTCTCAGAACAACAATCGCCGTCCACAACGCAACATGCCGCTCCCGCCCCCACCTCCCATGAGTCCTTTATTGTCTCATATTCCTCCACAGCAGCAGCAGCAGCAGCAGCAGATGGATGATCATCAGGCACCTTTGTTTACCTCATCCTACCAACAACAAAGATTCATGAGACGGCCTTTGCCTCCTCTCATGCCAAGCGTCTCTACCTTTGAACGACCCATGACGCCCTCTGTATTTGATCGGTTGGCGCAAACACCTACACGCGCTTCCAGAGCCAAAATGAATTACCGTCATAGCAGCAGCAGTGTGGATGACTTGAGGAAACGATGGGAGCTGGATCAGCAACAACATCAACAAAGATCTGCAAGTGTCATGAGTGGCAACTATGTATAAACACAACCCTTTATTTTGCCATCTATTCTTTTTTTATCTATTCTTATTTACCCAATATTTATATCTCTCTATTATACACCAAAATTTGTAAATTGTTGTAATAAAATATTTTCCTTATTGTTCACTAATTGTTGAAGGGCCCGAAAGACGTTGTTTAATGCGTAAATATAGCTAGAAAAAGTGATAGTGAGCAATACGTCAGTAATGATGCGCATTTCATCTTTTTAGTGACAATCATTCTTTGAGCATGTTCTCACAAGGCACAAGATATTGTACTGGATCTGTAAATTTAGGACATTATTAAAATGATACAGCTCTTAATTGAACGAGGCTATGCACATCTGATTAGACTTCAATGGCGCAATTACATAAGAACATTTTTCATTGTTCATTAGATATGGCCAATCCCTGTCGACGCAGCTCAGCAGAACATCTTACCGAAGCTGTCGTCTGAACCCAAGAAACGTGCCTAATAACGAGAAGAAACCCTTAACGTGTGTAATCAAATATCGAATTTCAAAATGCAGCAGCATGCTATTGAAACCTACAGGATGACACTGGCAGATATTGAGCGTAGCGAAAGCAATTAGAGGTCTATAGTGTCTTTTACTATACTGCTAGGGCAAAACACCACACCAGGAGCAGCCTGGGCTGGGATTGAAATCCATAGTCTTCTCCACTGATCTTCCTCTGGATCGCGAAAATGGACATCCGAAAACCTTTCAGGGGCAATTACACAAGATTCTTCTACTCGAACAGCAGGTATTTCTCTAGACCTATACATGCAAAATTGAACGAGGAATCCAATGGTGTTAATTTTAAAGCGATCCCTTTAGTCTGTGCAAAGCAACTGTCGAAAAATGCAAAACACGTTTTCGAAGGAAAGGTCTACAAACACTAAGTAAATTGGCTGCGAGACACCTTCACATGCTCCTTTGCTTCTCTGCGGTTCGGTTGAGCATAGGAACACCTTAGTAGAAAACTTTGTTTTTGAGGTGAAAATGTCCATCATTCAAAATCATCCATTTTTCCCTTGCTAGTACAAGGCAAAATTTGCCAAAAATCGATGATCAACTCGACCCCCAAAAAACTGCAGAAAAGTGATTCACAACCTAATGTCAGGTCGTAGAACACGATTACACTTGTTTCGAGGCCGATATTGCGCTTTGTTGGCCAGCTATGGGCGATTTAAACTCTTGATTTTACAGTGGTAAATACATTTGAGGGCTGCTTACTGAACATTGCGCATATTAACATCAGATTTGATGATCTGTAGTTTATCATTTAGCGAAACAGTGCGTGCATTATGTGGACAAGTGGAACACGCAAGAAGCTTGGCCATTGCCTCATAAGAAAAAACGATAACGAAGGGGGAAGATATGATCCAGCTCATCCATGTTGTTACATAAGGTTCCAACTTGAGTTTCTTTCCCGGCTATCTTTGTAGAATGAATTCAATATATGAACCTTTGCTGTATAAAATTGGATGGATTGACTTTACAAGGTTACATAAAAATGCTAGCTTAGCTGGAACGCATTTAGCACTACACTCACTAACAGCAAATGTTTTCAGTCATTGTCAGACAAATCGTCGATCCTACTTGATCAATTGTGTTATGTAGCTAGGCACATTGGCTTTGGCCTGCTGTTTTATTCGCCATATATGGTAAGCTTAAAAATGCTAATGAATTATTAAGGAGTGAATGTGCAAACTGCAGGAACACAACCAGCCAAGCAGAGGCCCTGAGCAGTTTGACAGGTAATGATAACGGCAGGGCTAACAGTGCAGGCAGTAGCCATTCCAAAGGTGGCACCAGCAGCAGTATAGCATGCAGCAGTGAGAGCGTTACAACCTGTCTGACAAATTTTATACGCCAAAGGACCAGCAGAAGCAGATGAGATGAGACCCAAGAGAGCTAAACAATAAATGTAAGCTTTGTACATTTTGAAAGATTAGAAATGAACTGAAGGAAGCCAAGCACAGCTTTCTGCTTCCTTATTTATATGAAGCCTTTCCATCATGTGATTGACATTGACATTATGCATCAGAGCCTCACCTCCAGCTTGTGATAGAACTGTCGGCTTATACTTTGTACTCTATTGAAGGCAGCATAAATGCGATAGTTTGTGATGCAGTAATATTAGGGCTGCAAATTATTTTAATCATTGTCAAAGCAAATCATCAATTTTATTTTATCAATTAGATTATACAACTAAGCAAGTATGCTTTGGCTTGCTGACTTATTCGCCACGTATTGTAAACTTGGAAATGCTAGTAAATTGTTAAGGGATAGGTGCACAACCTGCAGCAACACAACCTGCCATGCAGACACCTTGGGCAGCGTTACATCCGAGGATAACGGCAGGGACACCAGCGCCGGCGGTAACTGTTCCAAAGGTAGCACCAGCAGCAGTATAACAAGCAACGGCTAGAGCGTTGCAACCCGTTTGACAGATTCCATACGCCAAAGGACCAGCAAAAGCAGATGAGATGAGACCCAAGAAGAAGACTAAACAGTAGATTTGAACTTTGTACATTTTTGAAAGATTAGAAATGAACTGAAGGAAGCCAGACATAGCCTTCTGTCTCCTCATTTATATGAAGCCTTTCCATCATGTGATTGACATTGGCATTATGCATCAGAGTCTCACCTCCAGCTTGTGATACAACTGTTGGCTTATTCTCTGTAAACTGCTGAAGGCAGCATAAATGCGATAATTTGTGATGCATTATTGAAGTTGCAAATTATTTTAATCACTGTCAAACCAAATCATCAATACTATACTATCCTATTATTTGAGCTACAGCACTTTAGCTTGTCATGTTATTTGTCAATGTGTTAACCATTGAGTATTGGCATAGATTTAGAGTGTAGGGGCACAACCTGCAGCGACACAACCAGCCATACAGACACCTAAAGCAGCATTACAAGAGACGAGAGCAGCAGGAATGCAAGTGCCTGCGGTAACCGTACCAAAGGTGAATCCAGCAGCGGCATAACAGGAGACGGCGAGAGCATTACAGCCGGTTTGGCAAATGCCGTATGCTAAAGGACCAGCGCAAGTGGATGAAATGAGACCCAAAATGAGCAAGCAGCAGACGTAAAGTTTATTCATTTTTAAGTTGAAAATATTATTGTTGAATGAAAAGAGCTATGCATGTCTCTCTAGCTTCAAGTTTATATACTGGGCAATCATCTGATTAAGCTGTCATTATGCCGCGAGAGTTTCACCTTCTTGCTTCATTAGAAAAAAGGCAGCTGTTGGCTTTTGTATATCACTACTGGAAATGATGTAGTGTAAAGTTTTGGTCATTTGACATGGTTGTTTTGAGATTGGCATCCTCAAGTTCTGTACAAGTATTTCGGTGCAAAAACTATCAGAAACTGACTAATCAAATACGCCTTTCAAATAAGGAACCACTGCTGTACTTTGTGAACCTTCCTTTTATTCTGATCTCATGTGTGATTCCGAAAACCAGTGCAAATGATTGGAGAAAGTGCTCAAGCGCATAGGATGCAGCTTGACATTTGATTGGGTTTTCAATGAGTAAGCTTAAATTGATTTCTCAAATGGCTTTGTGTATCTTTTTCTGAGCCGATTGGGCTACTAAAAAGACTGCCAGCATGTTGGATCTACATGTGTATACTTTCGGCCACTTGATCCAGATCTATCAAAGATCTTTCTCACGGCCCTTGTTTGTTTTCCCAGTGGGCCAAGTAACGAGTTAGATAAGCTTTCATTCCGCCACGATCATTGGATGAGAAAAGCCTTTAAATAGCAAACATATTTCTTATTCCCGCCTCGCCATTAAGTTTCCTTTTTTTCTCTTTTCAATATATTTTCGGTAGGGAGCCATATCCAACTTCTTTACCATGGAATTACGCCACATCAAAAACGAAAAGTCATTCAATGGCGATCCTACATTGGATCAAGTGACAGACAGTATTGTTGGTAAATATGTGGCTGAATTGACAGCTGTCAAATACAAGTGATCGAAAATAACCAACTGTGCTTTTTTCTTTCTTTCCAGGTGAAGATGTGGAACATGACAGAGTCAGCTTCAGTCATGGTGTAGATCGTGATAGCGAGGGAGGCTCTTCTTTCCTCGCTTATTTCAACATTGTGTGCGTTGTTGCTGGTACTGGTGCTTTAGGCTTACCTTATGCGTTAAAACAAGGTGGTTGGATCGGTAATTACATCATGACAAAGACTGCAACTCAACATGCAAAGTTTAACATGCCATTAATTTAGGCCTCTTTATCCTCGGCCTAAGTTGGCTCTTTTCGACATGTAAACATCTCTACTTGACCGCATACATAGCATCATCATGTTTTAATTCCAATATCATTTAGATTCTGGCATCATCTTGATTCGCTGCTTATACCACAATGGTCGCACTCGTTTGTCATCCTACCAAGAAGTTGCTGAAAGTGCTTTTGGAAAGATTGGTGGATGGATCTCCTTCTTTTTTACTGCAATCACTCTGATCGGTGTTCCTGTGCTGTATATTCTGTTGGCAGGCCAAAACTTGCACGCCGTCTGCAAAGGTACCAGTGGTGAATTGACCTTTCCGATTTGGGTCATCATTTGCTCTGCTATTGTCACCATCCCCTTTGTCTTTTTCAAATCAATGAAGGAGGTGGGCTTCCTGAGCGCTTTTGGTATGCTCGCTACTGTGATTGTCGTGCTGATCGTTTTGGCGATGGCTATCAAGGATAAGCCCAACCATGTCGATGTGCACCATGATCCTGTTATTTGGGATCAATTCCCCATTGCCCTCAGTTCCATTGTCTTTAGTTTTGGTAAGTTGATCAAAATTTTATGCACTCCGAATTTCTGTCTATTCCAAAATTATGACTCACACTGCTTCCAATAGGTGGCAATCCTGTGTATGCTCATGTTGAAGCTGGCATGCGCCGCCCTCAAGACTGGAACAAGGTGGTATTTGGTGGCCTGACTACTTGCGTGTGTCTCTACTTTTTAACTGCCATTCCCGGCTATTACGTTTATGGTGACAAGGCTGAATCTCCTATTTACAACAATATACCCGAAGGAGGTGCCAAGGTTGCAAGTGCTGTCATCATCACTATCCATGTGTTGATGGCTTGTCCTATCTTGATTACCTCGTTTGCTCTTGATTTAGAAAAGATGTTTGGCATCTCTAGCTTCAATCACTCCCGCATTGTCGAACATGCATTGCGCTTTGCTCTTCGCATGACCATGATTGTTGTCATTGCCGTCATTGCTGTCTTTGTTCCCTTCTTTGGTGATTTCATGTCGCTGTTGGGCGCCTTTTCCAACTGTGCTCTCATCCTGATTTTCCCTGTGATGTTTTACCTCAAGTTGACTGGATGGCGCAACAAGAACTGGGGCGAACTCATTCTCTGCTTCTTTGTCGTGCTACTTGGAATCGTCGGCTTGATCTTTGGTACAAAGTCTGCTATTGAGGCTCTTAAAGTAGATTTCCAAGGCGCGCCATAATAGATTTCATGCCACTGGATATGTATTTCTTATTCATTGTAATTTAGCAGGTATTTGCCCTGTGTTGTTGTTATTAGAGTAGCAGCTAAGAGTAGCTCGTGTACAATATTTCCACTACAAAAATAAAATTAAATTGGCAAAAACCACAAATGAATTTGGAAAGAGACAACTTGGGCGCATTGAATTTAGTGTCTTCGTTGGGTAAATACCCAAAAATCGACTGCTGTAATAGTGCAATAATGTAGCATGTAGTTAAAGTGGAACTTTCTTTTTGCCCTTCTAAAGAGTGTGAATCCAATTTAAAGAAGGTTATTACATACTTGCCCAGTATAAACTTGCTACTACATCATTACAGGGAATAAACATTCCTAAAAGTTTCTTTGAAGCTCATCATCTAATCGAGCAATCCACTATTATGAAGCAAAGCATCCCTTTTTTTTTGCCATATCCCATCACTCGACACCCATCAAGTAAAAGATAATAGATGTCTACTGTTTGTTGGAGGGTGGTGATCATAGGCAGCATTTGCATTTGTGATTTGCTGTCTCTGGTCAGTTCAAGTTGATCAGGTTAGTTCTCATTAAGGTAACTGCTTAATCTAGCAACAGATGCATTTCTAATAGCTTCCATAGAGTCTTTTGATCAACCATGCTGCATAGATACAACAAAACAGAGTAGAATGTAAAGTATCACGTGACTGAAATATAGTTGTTTGCTATATGTTTGTTTTAAAAAACGCAAAAATATGAAAGGCCGGCTTTAGCTCAGTTGGTAGAGCGGAAGACTGTAGTGAATCTGTCATCTTTAGGTCACCTGTTCGAATCAGGTAAGCCGGACATCATTTTTTACTTTTTCTACAAAAAGTAGTGTGTGTAGCGACTAGAATGCACCTTTACGGTTGCGAAGAGATATGATTTTAACGCTCAAATATTCTTTTTATCAATGGCGCAACAAATAAGTTTTTTATCAATCTGCGTTTTCACTGATTCATGAAAAAGCACATTCAACAATGCCACCTTCAAAGCGACGAAAGTTTATGATTTCCTCCAACCAGGCTATAACGATAGCGATCTCATCTTCAAGTACTTAGTAGTCCAATGACCTTTACGAGTAGCATCTGCTCAAAATCTACAAATACACAAAATCTCAACAACCATGCTAGCTACAATTTATCCAATTGCACAGGCGTGATCCTGACAATCTCGGGTATAGACATGCTACGTTTTAAACTCGAGCATCAATATTGAGGATTTTGATTTTTGCAGGTCTAAATCTAACCTTGGCATC
>JAXQGS010000689.1:0-15528 GCA_037040325.1 Mucor sp. M7501 | reverse complement strand
AAGTAATAACATTTTGTGTAATTGCCCCTGAAAGGTTTTGGGATGTCCAGATCCTGATCTGGAAGACCAGTTGGAGCGAGCTACTAAAATTCAATCCCAGCTAGGCTGTGTTGTTTTTGCCCTGGGAACCATCTTTTATGAATGACAAAAGACACTGTAGACGTCTAATCGACTTGGCTATGCTCAATCTCTGCCGGTGTTATCCTGTATGTTCCAATTACATGCTGCTGCATTTGGAAATTTGATATTTGAGTATACACGCTAAGGGTCTCTCCTCGTTATTGGGCACATTTCTTGGATTCAAACGACAGCTTTGGTGATGAGACGCTTTCTGAGCCGCATCGACGCAGATTGGCCATATCTGACAAACAATGGAAAAATGTTTCCGCCCCTTTAAGTCTAATCATATGCCTTACGAGCCAAGTATCATATAAAAGGGGATCCAAGTGCCAATTGTTGGTTTGGATATCTCAAGCAAGTATCAAATGTTGCCACATGTTTGATTGGAATGATCATGCTATTATTAACGTGGTGCATCGCGAATGTTGGTTTTTAATATACTTGTTTGCTTGATATGTTTATTGGTATAGATATGTATGCATATGAATATGGGTATCGTAGCACTAGGAGAACTTACTGAAGCTATTCAAATTCACTTTGCTGGATTTCACCATCAACCATCACTTGTAAGACTGATTCAACTGCAAGACGGAATCTCCATATGTGAGCCTATAGTGCTGCCTTAAGGAGCAACGGCTTTTCAGGGTGCGTAAGATGGTTGCTTTTTTTTCATCAGTTTGACATAGCCAACTGAACTTGACATTTATACTGCCTTGCTGAGCATTCGTGCCATGATTTCGGGGCACTTTTTCCCTCCTTCAGTGATCTGCTTTGTTTTGTTGTTGCTTTTTACTGCTTCAATAATGGCTAATTCCTGGTCTTCATAATGAATGGTCATATCAGCAGGTATCAAAGCATGCCACTGTCTTTTCATCACATCGTTTCCTGTATATTTCTCTTTTTTTTTTTTCATCGCTTATTTGCAAGCGATAGATGATTTTTCATAATAGGGTCCAATGTCGACCTTGTTTTTGATACTGTAAAATGGACACCAAAGTACTGATAAATCTTTTTTTTTTATTATCATTTTTCTATACATTTATAAGTTTATACATGAAAAGAGAAAGAGAGAAACGGCGAATCCTCCCATCTACATTTAATATTTGGCAGAGTGTTGTTTTCTAAGCAATTTCTTTTCCTTTTCCCTTTGATCGAGCAATTGTTTTCTTCTATGCAATCCGTCCCTTGCGGCAGTTGACAAGACTTTAGCGACCAATTCAACACCTCTAATCGAATCATCGTTGGCAGGAATGGGATATGACACAAGACGAGGATCGTAGTCTGTATCTGTAATGGCAATGATGGGAATGTTGTTCAATTGAGCTTCTGAAATGGCGATTTTGTGTTCCAATGGGTTCAACAAGACGATCAAATCAGGCTTGTAGGTCTTTGGTGGACGTCCGGGATCCTCTGGGTCTGGTGGTGCATGACGACCCAATACCTGGTGTCTGTTGGTCAATGTACCGGGAATCCACTTGGAAGACACATGAAATCCATCACAGTAGCGTGCAGCTTCAATAGTCAAATCTTGAAAGCCGGGACGAGTACCGACAAACAAGATGGAACCGCCACGAAGTGCTACTTCACGAGCAACGTTGCAAGCTCTTCTCAAATAGACCAGGGTGTGCTCCAAGTTGATAATACTAATACCTTCACGAGTACCGAAAATGAAAGGAAGGGTGGCAGGCTCCCATAAACTGGTGGAATGTCCAAGATGGAGACCAGCTGCCATTAATTTGGAGATGGTCATGTTGTATGGTGTGATGGGTTCGACGGCTGATGCAACTGCTTGACGAATAGGCTTTTTGAGAGGTGTAGATGTGGGAGGAACTAGCAATCATGTCATGTTAGGATGTAGTTCATACTGGAGCCTATTTCCAATGTTTACCAAGTGATTCGGGAGTGATCTTTTCATTGGAGGCAGAAGGTTGTGCTTGTCTCAACGAGTTGACAGTTGACAGAGGTCTAAGAAAGCAGTCTATTTGATAACCACATGTGAGCATCATGGATCTATTGCAAGCCAACAGGTAACTTACTTTGGCGAGATGCAATGCCTCTAGCAGAGGAAACTGTCTTGTATAAAGCACGGGATGCCATGATTTATAAAGATAAAGTATAAAGGAAGAGAGAGAAAAAAAAAAATGTAGAAAGACCTTGGATTACAATTTGCCTAGGGGTCCCCACCTTTCGGCCTTGCCAAAATTTCAGTTGTGGTGGGTGGAATGAAAAAAATTGACATCCTTTTACAATCTCCGTGAAGAGATGTTTTCTCTTTCGTGACGTGGAGGATGCTTGGTGCCTGATTTCCATGTCATTTGTGATCTGGATGGATGTTGTATATAGCATACTTGCTACTTCAAACTTGAGCCAAAATAGCATGTCTCTCAAGGATTAATCGATATGTTTCTGAAGCTAGTAAGGAGGGAATTGTAAATAGAAAAGTACTTTAGCTTAGTCCTGGCTACTAAATTCTCCTTTTTATTACATAAT
Source organism: Mucor sp. M7501 (assembly GCA_037040325.1). Lineage (NCBI taxonomy): Eukaryota > Fungi > Mucoromycota > Mucoromycetes > Mucorales > Mucoraceae > Mucor > Mucor sp. M7501. Next base: position 12,918 of record JAXQGS010000689.1, on the reverse strand, counting down.
ATCGTCAGATCCAACATAAAATTTTGAGGATTTTAGCTACTATTAATTTCCACCAAAGCGAAACATAGATCAGGAAACCACCCAAAGTGCAGAAAGGCTCGTATTTACATAACTAGTTACTAGCAGCTCCATATACTGTACAAGGCCAATACTATATCACTCCAGGTCTTTGGGAATGCCAGCGCCACTCCAAACTGCCCAGGCATTCTTCATGATGTTCCTGGCAACATTTACATCTCGTATCCACTTCTTGTGGCAATTGCGACATTTGAGCACTGAAAATCCTACCACGCCAGGCATCTTGATCAAGTCTCTCTGATCACAAGAGCTGCAAACTTGAGAGGTGAGATACTCATCCGCGAGAACGACAATCAGGTCCCCATTCAACTCTTGCTCCTTCAATTGTTGGTAGAGAACATTGGCAATTTGGCGCTTCTCAGCTCAATACACTTCCAATGGCTTTCATCATTGGAGGTATTTCTGACAATGTAATTTGTGATTTGATCACATGAACGCCGTAGACTTTCAGCTTCATAAACGTGGATAACGATGCGTCGTTATAATGGGCTGCTTCCTTTCTCAGTGATGGCACTCCACACTCTATAATCTTCAGAGTGTCTTCAACACTGTGTGTGGTATTCTCTTTGAGCTGTCCACTAAGAAGATAGATAAATTAAAACTTTGTTTCAAGTAACTACGTTAAATGTATTACCAAGATGCTTCCACGATGATAAGTTCCATGTTATTCAGCGTAGTCAAAGTACCAAGAGCATCAATGTACTTGCTTGTATTTGATTGAAGGTCGTAATCCGAGTTTTTTTAGTCCAGAGTTTTGGACGAGATGAATTCTCTTTCTGCTCATCCTTGTATTGGCTGTATAGAATTTTTGATGCTGAGTGATCCTGAGAAAATGAGGTTCCAAAGTGGATTACTTGGTTTAAAGCTTCAATTTGAAGTTTTCGCAACTTCGGTTTGTGGGGGCGTTCAACAGGAGCAGAGGGAAAATTGATGCTATAGGTTGATGAGCCTTCTTCGTCCACATCTGTTTCTGCCTTGGGAAAATAAGCAAGGCTTAGTGATTGAGTAAAGATGAAAGAATGCCAGTGGCAGAACATAAATACCTGATGCGTAATTTTATGCTACTTACAGATTGAATCATGGTGATGTTGTTGACACCACCAACATTCACTTGCTCGTTTTCTGTGATATGATTGACATTCATTACTGGAGTACCTCCATTCTCCAACTCTTGCAACGGTACTGCACTTGCTGTATGCTATTGATTGCCTTGCGGATCCTCTAGCTTTCATTCTTCTGGATCCAGATCCAGTGTCTCTTGAGTACATACTCCCAAACTGGTTGATCTGGCAAAGATGAACATGCTCCGTTGTTGTTTTTTACGTGCGGCTCCTCGTAATCGGCATCTTTTCGTGGTAAAAAAGAAAAAGCAAAGGATCAGCTTTTTTTTTTCTTTCCTATTTTATCATGCATCCAATCCAGCGGTAAATCTCAAAGATCACTATGATGACAAAGATGATAGGATCGATTTACATATGATGGGATTAGATTGGCAAACGCCGGAACAGTATTGTTATGCACTATCCTTCAAAGGTAAGCAAATCACTGCAAAAGTTAGACGCGTTTGAGCCGTGATTTCTCGTGTTGGAGATCGTTTCAGACCATCAGAAGCGTGCCAAATAATTGCTTTCAACTATCACTTGCTTGCGGACACCTTTGCCCAACTTTTTTGGGACCTAAAAAACATCGACCAAAATCCTTCAAAATCCATGAGTGACCCCTTATCGAAAACATCAAAAATCAAACGATCGCGTTTTTGACATCCAAATTGAAGACTTTTACTATGGTATATATTAAATCAAATGAATTGTATCGATCCAAAGCAACCCCTAAACACTTGTTTGTGTGACCTTTATAGGAAAAAATTCGACATTCTGGCCAAAATAGGCATTTCATATTTCAAGGCATTTCTCAATACCTTTATTCAAAACATTTATTTTGAATAGCACCATTGGATTCGCCTTCAAATGTACTCCAAGTATGTGTTAGAACGTATGGAACGATCATCGAAGTTTTTATAATCAAATTTGGCAAAATAGATTTTTTGATTCGATTCTGAGCTGGATTTGGTCCAATCTGGAGCAGCGCAACAGCAGACGTTAGCGGAGCTTTAACCAGGTTTGGCAGGCAAACGCAACTGTGAAGATAATCGATGGTTTTGGAAGCCCTTAAGAAGAGCATTGCAAATCTAAAGGGGCCTTAGACTCTAGTATTACTGTTCTCTTTTAATCCTGCAGTTTTTTTTTGAATTTTCCAAAGGTGAAATCGTCGAAAATGGCGCATCCAATTGCGCGATGCAAAACCGTCATCACACTCCTCAACTTGGCGTTTCTGACACTTGACACTTGCTATAGTTTTGGAAACTTGGATAAAATCCTCGATCAGCTATATCATCAACCTTTTGAAGCCATTCACGGAACTTGTGCAGCGCTTGGGCACGTATTTTTCTTCAACTTATCGATTACATAAAAAGAATGATGACCAGATCGCCTTGATAATAAACTTCAGGTATTGGTCCAGAGCATGTGCCAAGCGACCGAGGGCATGTTTACGATATACACAGTCTCCGTGGAATCTCTTTTTCAAAACGTCGGAGGCAACGGGTGCCTGGTCTCCATGTCATTGCAATTCAATATGCGTACATATGAAGCGATGGTATTCTGATTACAAAATGTAATTACTATGAATAGATTTTTTTAGTTGTTTATGTTGTAGATTTTCAAAAATATAGAGACAAAGAGAAGACATCAAAATAATACAACTGAGATTATAATTACAAGAGGGTTCAAATGTTGAACAAGATGTACAAGATGTGATACATAGCATGTGTTTTATGCTGTATGAACTTTAAACAAGATGCAGATATACCAAGGTGATGCGGATACGATAACTGTATGTACTAGTGTCAAATCAAAGATGAGCATTTCCAGAGAGAAAGCGAGAAGGAAAGACTGGACGCAATCGAGTCAATTCAACACATACTACAACCTCACCAGTTATAACAAGGTTGTACAGGGGCAGGGTTATATAGAAAATAATACGATCCTCCCGTGTCTAGATGCAGCGCACAAAACAACAAAAATGTATGGCCAAGTTTTGTAGTACGATTCCAAAAAGATGAATAAAACGTCTCAAATCAGTGGATGTCGTGGTGTAACTTCATTTAAGTGGATGATATTAAACATCCAAATGTATGTTTAAGAAGCTTTCTGATTGCGGTTAGCTGTAAATAAAGAAAAAAGGGTGCAACACTGACCACCTTTTTCTGCTGAGAGAGAGCGAGAGGAGGAGGGGTGGGTTGCCATTGTCTTCTGATTTGGGGGGGTAGTATTATCTTGCTTTCAAGGATTGATAAACCATATTTTATATACATGGTGTATTTGATAGGCATTGCACACTGTGAGAATCGATCATTCTTTACCAATTTGAGCTGATGTTTGAGGCATGTAATGGCAAGACATGTGAGGATAAGCTTTTTTGTGTGTCGAAGAGATAACCGATTTTTCAATGGGTGTGTCTGATATGATAAACCATATTTTCTCGATAGAGCCACTCGCCAACATTTAGTCTCTTTACTCACTAGCCAAAATTGCTACAGAAGGTCCCTTTTGTTCCAACTGCCTGCTCCATATGTCCTAGGTTCAAACAGCCAAACAGGATGCACGGAGGCACTCGTATCAACAGCACAGATGGGATGTTACACACCCTTCAGCATGTTGACCAAGAGAAAAAAAATTTAGCAATTACTCACATCTCTAATCTACAGTTTTTTTGTCTCTGCAAAATCGGAGTTGAGCCCGAACCAATCTCCAGTTACAATACCCATCCTAATCCTAATCAAATCAAATTTGTAACCATGGATCAAAAATACTATAAATACGAGAGAGGGATTCCTTGTTCTATAACCAAGTATCTTTCTTCCCTTCTGTTTTACCAAACACTCTACTACTACCCTCCCTTTCACACTATATCACACAACTAAAATGACTTGGGTTGATAGCGTGAATGACTTTGTTGCTCGTTCTCGAGTCGGCAAATTCTTTCAATTGGATGGATCCGGTGCTAGACGTGAAAGAAAAGGCACTCGATTCATGACTGAAATCCGTGCTGGTTTAACCACCTTTTTCGCCATGGCCTACATTATTTCAGTCAATGCCTCCATCATCAGTGACAGTGGAGGAACTTGTGAATGTGTGCCCACCGAGACCGATCCCACCTGTGATCTCAACGACGACTACATGGCTTGTGTCTACCAAGTCAAATTAGACATGATTATGGGTACCACCATCATTGCCTTGATCTCTAGTTTCTTGATTGGTGTCTGCGCCAATTTGCCCATTGGTATGGCTCCTGGTATGGGTCTCAATGCTTATTTCACTTACACTGTCGTCGGCTACCACGGTTCTGGCAAGGTCAGCTACGAAACTGCTTTGGCTGCTGTCTTTATCGAAGGCATCATCTTCTTGGTGCTCTCCATCTTTGGTATCCGTCAATGGCTTGCTCGCATCATCCCCATGAGTATCAAGATTGCCATGGGCTGTGGTATTGGTCTCTATCTCTGTTTCATTGGTCTTCAATCATCTGCTGGTATCGGACTGGTTAGACTCGACTTATCTACTCTTGTTACTCTTGGTGCTTGCCCTGTAGAGGCTCTCGACGCTGATGGTGTCTGTCAATGGGGTCGTATGACTAACGGTACTACTTATATGGGTATGCTCGGTCTTGTCATCATGGCCATCTTGCTGCTCTACCGTGTCCGTGGTGCCATCTTGATCTCCATTGTCTTTATTGCCATCACCTCATGGCCCCGTAACAATGCTGTCACCTACTTTCCCCATACCACTCAAGGTGATCTCATGTTTGACTTTTTCAAGAATGTCGTCTCTCTCCACAAGATGGACCATGTCCTTGGTAAATTCGACTTTAACCTGAGCGGCAAGGACATTTGGATTGCTTTGATCACTTTCCTCTACGTCGATATCATGGATACCACTGGTACCATGTACTCTATGGCCAACTATGGTGGTTTCACTGACAAGGCTGGTGATTTCGAGCACTCTACCTATGCTTTCATGACTGATGCTGCCTCCATCTCCATTGGTGCCTGTTTCGGTAGCTCCCCCTGTACTGCTTTTGTTGAATCTGGTGCTGGTATTGCTGAGGGTGGTCGTACTGGTATTACTGCCATTTCCACTGCATTCGGTTTCTTTGTCAGTATCTTCTTCTCTCCCATCTTTGCCAGTTTCCCTCCATGGTCCACTGGTCCTGCATTGATCGTTGTTGGCTCCATGATGCTTTCAGGTGTCCGTAATATCAACTGGGATTATCCTGGAGATGCCATCCCTGCTTTCATTACCCTGACTGTGATGCCCTTCACTTACTCTATTGCTTATGGTGTCATTGGTGGTATCTTTTCCTACATTCTCATCAACGGTTTCGTCTACCTCGTCGACAAGCTCTCTCGTGGCTACATTCGCCCCGACTACTCTCAACGTGAAGACTGGTGGACCGCTGCTTTGGGCCGCCCCTTCTTGCCCACCTGGATCCGTTTCTTGATTGCCAAGTCCAGAGGTCAGCCTTTCGACTGGCATCAAGACGAATACGAGTTTGAGGATGATCAGCCTCAAGATGTCATTCACGAAGACGGTCAACACGAAAAGAGAACTGCCTCTCAAGACCGTATTGTTGACAATATCAGTGCTCACAGCTTGAACGAAACCACTTCTGTCTCTTACAACGAGAAGGTGATGCATTAATCTACACTAAATCATAACCTTATTCTTAATATATTTACAAACATGTACTATTTATCATCTACTCTTTACTTTCATCACTGCTATATATTCCATAGTTGATTAACAAAAATTAATAAACTCAAAGCATTTGACATGTTTATTCTCACACACAATCCAAAAAATATAGCCTTGCTTTCCACTTGTTTGTTCTGATGGTTGTATCATCAGTTACCCTGGCTAGCTGCACGCTACTAGCTAGAGCAAACTTTAAACACGGAACTCTATAGTTCCCACAATAGTAAAGGCATTTTATAAGACTTACATTTGTACAACTCGATGTGCATATGTCGACTGGCAACAATTACAATTATGTACGTGCAACATGCTTCTCAATCGTAAAATATTTATACCTGAGATCTGCTGTATTTTCGAGGCTATTTTTATCGCGTTATACCTATAATACGCTGCTCAGACCAGTTAGTAGACGAGATCTTGTCTTGTTGTGTGTCTAGACTTGTCTCTTCTTGATGTTGACATGTGAGCTCAGAATCTCTTCTGAAGCCAAAGACAGTAATGCGCTCATCCTTATGTTATCCAGACTGCTGGCCACAAGATCGATATCCCCAAATAGAATCCATGAGACGCGCTACTAACGTATCCAAGATTTCATCAAACAAATAACAGTGTGGTGTTTCAAAAGCTGCAAATGAGATGGGCATCATGGCATTCATCGGGGATTAGGTAGCTTACACAAGAAATGAGATGTGTGCCCATGTCAAATAAGATTTTTTCTTTTTCTTTTTTTTTTTTTTCCAACATTGCATCGTCGAGTTGAAATGGCAGTGATTAGATCGATAACAGGAGCTGTGAATGCCGTCTTTTACGGCGTATCACTGTTTGGGTAATACATCAGCACCATGTAAACATGCAAGCAGCTATTGACAGTAATCAGTGTGGCAGGAACTATGAACTTTATACAAATCACATCGTTTGTACTGCGACCCTTTTCCGAGCGATTGATGGTCAGGATCAATTCAAAACTAGTAGGCACTGTATGGAAGGTGATGCAGTATGTGTTTGAGGTATGATTAAAGCGCCATGTGTTGGACGAGCTCGGCTGACACTAGCAAATCTCTCTACAGCGTCGCAAGAAGGCGCACATCACCTTCTCGGGAGACAAAATCCCTTACAAGGAAAACGCATTGATCTTGGCTAACCACCAAGCATGGACAGACATCTACCTCATTCATTCAGTAGCAAATCGACGAGACATGTTGTATAACTGTAAAGTAAGTGCACCCATTCATGCAACTCCTAGTAGGATGGATCAATTGACCGTTCAATCATTGCAGTATTTTGTCAAGGATTCCATTAAATACGTAAGTAGGCGTTCATTCATACCGCACACTATCGCTAACACCTGATTTGCAGCTGCCGTTTTTTGGCTGGGGTATGTGGGTAAGCAATGACCAGTAGGCACACATAAACACACACACACTCATGATGTACACAGCTCGCAGGATTCATCTACGTTCGCCGTAATTGGACTCAGGATCAAAAAAAGATTCATGCAACATTCAGCACCATGAAACGACTAGAAACACCTGCTTGGATTATCAATTATGTAGAGGGATCCAGAATCACGCCCAGGAAGCTATTGGAGGCACAAAACTTTTCAAGAGAGCGTGGATACCCTGTCATGGACAATGTTTTACTACCAAGAACCAAGGGATTCGTGAGTTGTGTCAATGAATTCAGAGACTCTCATATCAAATACGTCTACGATTTGACCATTGCGTATCGACAAACCACCAACCTCAAGGGGATCAATCAAGCACCCAGCATGGTGCGAGCTCATGTGCATTCATTGTGGCCAGAATACGAATTTCACGTCAATGTGAGAAGATATGCTATTGCTGACTTGCCGCAAGATGAAGAAGAACTGGCAGATTGGTTGAGAGCTCGTTGGGCAGAAAAGGATAGTATTCTGACTACGTTGAAAAAGTGCTGGATTGGTGGATTAGATCAAGAGATCATGTGGAAGGAGACCTCCTGGTAGAGGATTTGAATAAAATAGATGACATGTATATTATATGACCTGCTGTTTTATTAGAAAGAGTAATTGTTTAACTATACATTTCAAAGTGATTGACAAACTGTCAATTCCCATTTCTCGGGTTATTAGCTACCGTTGATTTATCACGGCATACGCAAGCAGTCTTTTATGAGCTGGCCTGCTGGCCTGCTGACAGGCAAATAGAGTTTCATTGAAACTACGCGTATTTCTCTCTCGTTACTCTTTTGTTCTGTATAATCATGTCTCCAGCACCTACAAATCCACTTGAGCAAGTGTCCAAAGTGCTTCAACCCAATGCCGCTGTCTCTACCACCGAGAAAGTGGCAGTTCTTCAAGCATTCTCTGCAACATTGACAGGTATACAATAGATACCACACACATACTGGCAGCGATGTTGACATCAATCCCAACAGAAACCCTTAGTTTTGAGAAATCAGCAGAGATTTTACAAGCAGTGCCTCTTGGCTTGTTCTACTATGGATTCTCTGTTGAAGATGATCAATTAACATCTGTATTATGTGAACTTATCAGCAAGCTATTGCAGCCCTTTACCTACGAACAGATTGTATCTGCAGAGAACAAGGTAAAAAAAAAAGCAGCATCAGCGACATGTCGAGCAACATCTCATTATTGAGCATAGGAATACCTATTGCAAGGACTGACGCACTTTGCACCTGATATCCGTTATTTATCATTGCAACAAGTGTTCAAGTGTTTAGCATCAGATGCATTTGTGGCCAATATGGTTGATTCTGAGATCTTCCCTTTGGTGCTTGCTACAATTGCATTTCAAGATGCTCGCACAGCGAATAAGGCCAGCGAACTCTTGTACAAGATTTCAGCAACACCATCAGGACAGGCTGCGTTCTTTGGCCCTACTTGTACTGCCATGCTGAAGCAATTGTTGCAAATGTAAGTTCCCTGGCACACACACTCATCAACAACAGCCATAAAAGACTCACGCCATGTCTTTTATAGCAACGGTGTCATCAGTTTCCGAGTCTACGACCTGATCATCAAGGTAGCCACCTATTCAGACAGCACATTTGAGGCATGCGAGTCATCAGGTCTTTTATCCGTATTCATCAAAGAGCTTCAATCAGACGATCTCCTTGTAAAGATAAATGCAATTGAACTCTTGAACGAGGTAAGGGCTTGTACAAAAAAAAAATCCCATCTGCCATCACTCCTTTATCTTCTATTGACACAAACAATTGGGAATATAGATTGCAACTACTTCTGCCGGGTTATCCTTTTTAGAAAAGGCAAATTTGCTGGATAATATCGCAACAATTCTAGACAACCCTGATGATTCTGATGTGGTTGTACAATTAGTGAAATGCGCTGTCATCAAGTTTTTGGGCAATCTCGGTGAAAAAGAGGTAAAAAGAACGTCTGCAGAAGGATTTGCAAATCGCTAAACATTCACTGTGTAGCATATTGCCTTTGAGCCCGTGTCAACCAAATACCATGTCATGGAGAGAATTGAGAAATGCCTCGAAACACCAAACATTGAAATTCTGGTAAACATCTCGTTTTCACTGAATTCATGCCGAAATACCCTAAAAAAACGTTGTTTGTTCCTGAAATGGTAGATTGTCGCAATTTCCACAATTGGGCTCATTGGATCACATCCTCCTGGATTGAGACTCTTGTCAGATTCGCTATTGACAACATTCTTTTCGAGATACGAAACGGCTGTCGGTCAAGTCAAGGCTGTCTATCTTCAAAGCATATCCAAAATGCTTTCTGTGAGGTATGTTTTGATGGAAAAAAGCGTCTGCCCCCCCCCCCCTTCCCGACGACCCCTTTGATTCCCTTATTGAAATTTTGTTGTCATGTTAGAGATGGCACAGAACAAGTCGAAAGAACAACAATGAACATTTACAATAGAATTCAAGGTAATAACAAATTCATGTACTAGTCGCAATAGATGAATTGAATGTCGCCGTGGCCCATGTAGGAAGACCCTCTACTCTTTTAAGTTTAATTAAGGAGGCCAAGCAGCCTGAAGATGGCATTCGTGTTGCATCCTTTGCTGTTATGCAAGCCGTTGCATATCATGCCTGGGGAGTTGAGGTAATACCGCTACTACAAGTCAACCAGTGCTGTAAAACTCACTCTTCTTAATAGTTGATGGCGCAATCAAACGAATTCATGAATTATATTTTGAATAGATCAACAGAGTACACCGAGCAAGGACAGGTAAAATACAAACAGCCAAAGCCAAATCGAGAGATGCCATACTGATACTGAATTCTAAAGAATTGGAAATATGCCATTGTTCAAACACTGATTTCTGCACCTGACGCAGCGCGTGTTTTGAATCAGCATTATGCTCAACTTCAGGTCTATGTTCGTCAAGGTGCCCATTTCAAAATACTGGAACCTGTTGCTGCAGTGGAGAGCAGCTAGTATAGGCGGTCTTCGGAGGAATTGTGTGCACACCGCCAACATGATGCTGTTGTGCCTTGTTGGGAACAGCGAGCGAGGGGATGATTGAGAATCACAAGCTCTTTTTTAAACATATATATATACAAGAAATTCTTTCTTGATCCTTCTCTCTTTTCTTTCCTTCTTGCTGTCTCCCCTTCTCTCTCTCTTTTTCGCTCTAATAATAACAATAAAATCCCCTTAATCCACATTCCTCTCTTGTATATAATATGAAAGACTCGACCATTCTGCTAGATTTCCCTTCATTGTCTTCTCTGACAATTACGTCTAAAAACGAACCATCGTTTGTCAAAGAGCAATATATACCCTCTGCTATAGACAGCATCCAGCCGAAAAAGAAGAGCAAGAGATCCACCCTGCCAACATGGCCACTTGTACAACAGCTCAAACTCATTCTCTCCACGATAAAATCAGCCCAGAAACAAGAGCAATCGCAGAAACGCCATCATGCCCGTTTATTGAGCCATTATGGGCAATTGCAGCGTCGACAAATCGGAACAGGCGCATCTGCCACGGTGCTCTTGACACATCAATTACAAGAAGATGGAAAGGTGATGCGGGTGTACGCAGTTAAAGCATTCCGAAGGAGAAAGGTGCGAGAGACGGACGCCAGTTTTATGAAGAAGCTGATTAGCGAGTTTTGTATATCATCGACATTGGACCACCCAAATATTGTCAAGACGGTAGATTTAGTGCTGGATGACAAGAATCGCTATTGCACAGTGATGGAATATGTAAGTCATGACAAAGAGCCTGCGCTGCTGCTGGTGTGCTGCATCAGCAAGCAGTAGTAAATCAAAGAATTCCATGATTTATCTTTAGCAACCCCTTTTTTATCTAGTGCTCAGGGGGAGATCTGTATTCTTTTATTAAAGAGGGTCGCTTATCTTCACAAGATGAAGCCAACGGATACTTCAAGCAACTCCTCGACGGCCTCTCCTATCTTCATCGTTTAGGCGTGGCACATCGTGATATCAAGCCAGAAAACCTATTATTAGTCAAGCACAACACATCGACCATTCTCAAGATTTCAGATTTTGGCGAGGCAGACGTCTTTCGTGAGGCCTGGCAAGAGTCATGTCGATTGTCAGATGGACTATGTGGATCAACGCCCTATATTGCTCCCGAGATTTTCGTTTGTTCCAAACAAGGATACCGTGCTAGTCAAGCTGATGTCTGGTCTGCTGGAATAGTTTACTTTTGCATGCGCTTGAATGGCGTACCATTCTACTCGGCACAACAATCGGACACAAACTACCGTCTGTATAGAAAGCATTACGCCAAACAGGCTTACCCTGCTTTTGAATCATTTGATGAAGAGAGCAGACAAATGATGTATGCTATGCTGAACCCTGATCCAGAGAAGAGATATACTATACAAGATGTACTCAAGTTGACTTGGTTAGCCGAGGTCAAACCGCCAATATATGCCTGAATTAATAAAGATCCCATCATCTCATCAAAAGCTTCTTTTTCACGGTTTTGCTTGTTGACTCTGTACATGATAATGTGCATGATTTTACGTGGGAAATCATAAATTATATCATTGTTTTCATGTACCTTACATGTATGTGCGCATTATATTTGCAAACAATGACGGCCTTGACTAAAAGCTAAGAATACTTTACAAGTTGCCTTTATTTGTATAAATTGATTCTGTTTTGTCAAAAAAGTGTAATGGTGGTAAACAAAAGTGCTGCTCCGTGTCATTAAATCTCAAGATATATTTGGTCTAGTAGTAATAGTAGTAGTAAAAGGCACGCCATTCTTTCTTTTTCTTTTCGCGTTCAGCACTGCGCTGCTCTTCCAGAGTTTCCACTCTCATGCAGTGCAGACTGTACCATTAGAGAGATTTAATTAGAATTCATTGTGGCTTTATATGTGTATTTGTACACGTTGTCATGGTACCTCTTTTTTTCTTCTTGTTGAATGCAGCTCACATTGTTTTATTATTTTTTTCCATTTATTTGAATTTTATAACCAACTCAGGGCACTATCCGTGTGTACATTGATTGTATTATCGGAATCGATCAAACGCTTATTATACCACCCTGAATTAACATGACTGAATATAGAAATGTTGTTAATTCAAAAGAATGCTTGTATTTAGTTCTTGAACGCTATTAAATCAAGCCTTTTTTTTCATGATTTATAGTAGTAGACAGTTTTCGATGCATCGTATGAGCCTACTATACAATTTGACGGCTTTTGTTCTGCCGTAGTGTTAAGCTGTCGTCAGATCAAGTAATTCTCAAGCGAAACCAAAAGGTCGTCTGACATTTACCATAATACAGAGTATTTGGAGCATGAATAATTTGGCCTCAATTAAGGCGGCAAAATAGTACTCCATTTGACACCATAACGCGATACTTCATCTAGATTGATATTTAGGACATTATTAAAATGATACAGCCCTACGTTGTTGGCAGTAAAGAAGTGTATGTAGTGAGGTTTTCAGGGCTTGAATAAAGACGCATATAGTTCATATGATTAGACTTTAAGGGCAACCTTTTCTATTGTTCATTAGATATGGCCAATCCATGTCGATACGGCTTAGAAAGCCATAGCAGAACG